>OX424576.1:88291157-88457951 GCA_949152435.1 Gastracanthus pulcherrimus
GCTGTGTTTTTACCAAAGAGAGCCGCAAGGTACGGAGGTTGTCCCATATTTATTGCCCTATACAATAATAACCCCGCAAAGTACGCTCTTCTTTCCTTTACTGTAAGCCAGCCAAGATATTTCCTGTGAGGAGTGATGTGCTCATCCTTTCTAACACCACATATGTATCTCACATATGAATTTTGAAGTCGTTGCAACTTCGTCTCGAGCTCATCAGACACATCAAGGTGAACCACGGAACAATAATCTAAATGTGGCACTACCAGCGCGCATGCAAGCTGCTTTCTCAACGCCTGAGTTGTGCATGAACTAAAAAATCGTAGGCTGTAAAGAGCACGATTTAACTTTTTTCCAACTGCATCAACCTGCAGTTTCCACGTGAGTTTAGAGTCCATGACAACACCAAGGTTTGTGACCGAGTCAGAGAATGGCACATGTACACCTTCCTGAAACTCAATGCCGGGCAAACCAAGATCCTGCAACCGATTGATGTTGTGCTCGGAGCCGAAAATGATCGCTTTTGTTTTGCCGACATTGAGTCGCAGTCCGGATGCTTCGGCCCACTCCGACACTGCCCGCGCAACAGCCGACATGCATCTGATACCCACATAAAGATCTCGCCATGTCACTTGAGTGTAAGTTTGCAAGTCTTCCGCGTATAGCAAGTGTTTAACATCACCACCAGTCAGTACGTCTTGTAAGTCATTGATATAAAGACTGAATAGCAAGGGCCCCAGGACTGAACCCTGTGGCACACCTAGATTGGTGGTTAGCCAATCAGATTCCCCGTTGTTGTCAGTTATGACTTTTTGCCTGCGACCAAAGATGTATGATTTGATCCACAGAAGAACACTCCTGGAAAAACCCATGCGTATCAGCTTACGAAGTAATTTAGATGGTATAGAGGAGAGAGAGAAAGAGAGAGAAAGGAAACAGGCGCGCCGTCGGTAAAGCGCGGAAGAAAGACAGCGATAGGGAGAAGGGAGGGAGAGAGAGAAAAGGAGAGAAACAGGACGACTGCAGCGACCGATGAAAGTCGAGGCAAGCGCAACTGTGCAGGTCAACCAGACGGCCTGTATACTTGCCTTCTCATTTTCTCCCCACTGAACCTACAGTCAATGCGCAGAAGTATAAGTATATATACTTATATGCGCGTGTACCGAGGGGCGCTACGTGTTCGATGCGTATACGATTATACACACGCTGGTGTATATATACACGTATAAATATTTTGACGTACGATTTTAAGTCGTACGAAATATAGACACAAACACGCTTTCATCATTTATGGTGATTAAATTAAATATTAATCTGTAAGCTACTATTTATTAAGTTGATGAGAATTTGCAGATTAAACTGCTTAAATCATAGTTTGAATTTTTGATTATTGAAACTGTGAGATAGTAAATAAAATTGTAGATAAAGCATTGAATTTTTGAGAAAAGTTCCTTAAATTAAATATAGATTTGAATATTTAGATAAGAAATCTAATTAAAAATATTTTTATAGAGGAGACAGTACTGCTGCTGTTCCTGCGAACGCAAGCAGCACTACATAATATTGACGAGACCCACAGAGAAGAGAATGTGGTAGTGAGAGATGACGAGAAACATATTTACTTTGTCTCTGAGTCGGGTGCGGAATACAAGACAGGTAAAGTATCAATATTTAAATAACACACGTGTATACAAATTTTATAATTTGTAATTTATATTAATATAATTGATCATGTAGAATATTAGTTTAAACTATTCATGAGAAATATGACCAGAACTTTGCGATTAGCAGTAAATAGTATATTAAAATTATTTAAAAGTTGCACCTATAAAACTTAAAAATTAAATAAATAAAGAATAAAGTGGCAATAAAGCAAATAATAGAAGCTTTGAGTTTTTGTATCTGTATATTATTGACTCCCACGAGTCACAGACTTTAAGTAAATATAAATCTAAGCATCTAGAGGTAGTCTGAGTGATTATATTACTTGAATACCTACAAAAAGTAAAAAATAAGCTGACTCACAGATACGGTAATACATGCCGTGCATTTCTTATAGCAGGTGTGAGATATGAAATTTGGATGTGACATTGAAGTTCAGGCACAACTGATTTCATAGTTCAATGTTTAGTGATACTTGATGTTCAGTGCGCTGAACTGACAACATTGGCCAAAATATACATAAATTAACTTTACAGAAAAGAACAACCTGGAAGCGGAAGAGCTGCGAGTGGTCACTGAAGCGGTCGACCGTATTGAAAACAATGGCGGGAGATTGCTGCTGACCGGGCCGGTCTACCAGCAAGACCAAGAGACATTGGAGCTGTCTCAAAGAGAAGAGAATACGGCAGAATAGAGACAAGAAGAAAAGGATGATGCGACTGAAGAAGAGCCAAAGGACGAGAATAGAATAGAACAGACAGAGATGAGCGAGACGAGAGAGACAGGGGTAGAAGAGACTGCGCATAGATCGGATAGAACACAGGGTAAAATATTGCCACGTATTAAGTATCAGCACTTGTAATTTAGGCTTCGATAAAACCAACGATGGTTATTACTTAGATTTAAATAAATAAGAAAGCTTCTAATATAAATAATAAAAATAATGAAATTATTGAAAATTTAGATGAGAAATTGAAAAGACTTAGATCTGAATACTCAAACATGACAGATTTTGAGCATACTTAGGAACAAAATTTTAATTCTTTAGAAAAGAGAGACGAGCATCAGACAGCTTTACAGGCATTGAAGGATGACAGTGCCAAGACTAGAGAGTCTGTGGTTCTGATGTGCCAAGCTGTAGCAATCTCAGCAAAATCTCTTCGCATGACAGTGCGCTGTTATGAGCCGCTTTAAAATGTCACTGCTCAGCATTCAGCAAAATAGAGTGTTAATTCCCGAGGAGAATATGAGACGAGATGAGGAAGAGACACAGACAAATGATCAGCATAGAGAAAGGGTAGAACAGCTGAATGAGAGAGAAAGAGAAAACTGTCTAAAAGAGAAGAGAGAATAGTGAAGGATAGATAAGAGAATAGAAAAATGAAAGATTTGCAAGATAGAAGGGAATAACAGCTGGATTAAGAAGCATATGTTGAATACGATAAGCAAATGATAGATAAAGATAAGACTGAGAAAATAGAAGCGATAAATAAATCAGCTGTAGATGAGAATAAAAAGGAAGTTGAAAAGTTACAATGCGTGACTGAAAATTTAGAAAAGATAAACAATTTAGTCTTTCCAAAATTCGATGAGTCAATATGGGATAGAAAACTAGAGAATCCTGATGAGATACCATGTGTGGAACTGTTACACAGTGAAATTCCAAATGTAACAGAACAAAACAAATTTATTAAAAATAATAAAGCCTTGATGCGGCACGTGAAAATGGGTCACACTTCTGTAGCTTATTTGAAGTCACTTCACAAACAGTTTCTGGATAATACAGAATTAAACAGTGCAAAATTTGACGAGTTACTATTAGATTGTGAGGTCTCTGCAATTTCAAAAATAAATAAATTAGCATTCAAATCAGTCAGGCATAGAGCAGATAAACCTCTGCAGATAATACATTCGGAGGTAATAGGACCAATTAGCCCAGCGACTCACCCGAAGGGATACAAATACATAGTTAGTTTTGTCGATGACTATTCGAGATTAGCATTGGTCTTTCCAATGAAAGCTAAAAATAAAACAGAATATCATTTAGAGAATTTTATTAAAATGAGTAGAAATTTATTAGGACATGATGCAAAAGTTTGTTATCTTAGAGCGGATCAGGGAACCAAATATACGGGTGGATATACAGTAGAAGTCTTAAAGAAATTGGGAGCTGAACACCCGCTAGAATGCCCTGATACACCAGAGCACAATGCTGCTGCGAAACGTATAAATCAGACTTTACAAAAGAAAGTAAGAGCATATATGTATGATTCGAAACTTCCAGAGAATATGTGGGATTTTGCTTTGGGAGCTGCGATTTATACATATAATAGAACACCTCATAAAACAAATGATATGATCACACCACTCAGAAAGTTTGCTCCAAATTATAACTTAAGCATAGATCAGATCAGGAGATTCAGTTGTCTAACATATATGAAAATTCGAAGGAATAAACACACTAAATTTGGGTATACTGGTAGACAAGTTATCTTGGTTGGATATACGAGAACAGGTTGTATTTTATTGAAACCAAAGAAAGGAAAATTCTGTGAAAGTCGCGATATGAAGTTCAATGAAAAATTAGTTTACGGAGATAAGTATAGAAAATATAGCATACAGAACTGGGAGAATATTTTTGATGAGACAGACCAAAATGTTTCAGTGCTAAATTTGGGAAAAGAGACTGAGGAAAATCTAGAAAAGACATTAGAAACGGAGGGAGTGAGTAAGAAGAAGAGAGGCCGCCCTAGAAAAATAGAAAATATGACTTTCGATACAAATAATTTAGAGAAAGTTAAAAATAACACATGTGCATTAATAGATGATTCTAGTTTCACTGATTTGCATGTTTCAGATCAAAGTTTAGAACAGGTTAACCGGAGTGGGATATATATATAGATCAGGATAATGCAGCACAAAAAGAGGTCTGTCATGCGCTGATAGCAAAAATTAATTCAGACTCAGTGTCCTATAAGGAAGCTGTATTATCCCATGGCAGAGAAAAATGGCAAATTGCGGTTAGAGATGAGTTAAATGCAATGCATAAAAATAATGTTTGGAAAATTGTTGATAGACCAGAAGTTAAAAATAATGAGAGAAGACCAAACATAATAGATTCGAGATGGGTGCTAAAGAAAAAGATAAATGAGGATGGAAATGTTGAATACAAAGCTAGACTAGTTATAAGAGGATGTAAGGATAAAAATGATTATGATTTGTTGGAAACTTATGCTCCGGTCTCACGTTTGACTTTGGTGAGAGCAGTATTAGCTATAGCTAATAAACTAAATCTTGTGATGAGACAATTGGACGTTCCAACCGCCTTTTTGAATGGGACTATAGTTGAAGAGATATATATGGAGACCCCAGAGGGTACAAAATATAATGAAAAATTTAGAAAAGAAAAAGTTTCTAGACTAGAAAAGGCACTATACGGTCTGAAAATAAGCCCAAAGAGATGTTATGAAAAAATTTCAGAAGTAGCTAAGAAAATTGCTTTGAAGGCAAGTGATATGGAACCATGCCTATTCACCTGGCATGACAAGAATGATTTGATAATTTTGCTATTATACGTTGATGATATGCTGATGGAAAGCAATAATAGTAATAGATTAGTGAAATTGAAAGAAAAATTAATGAGTGAGTTTGAAATGACAGATCTAGATGAACCAAAAGAGTTTCTAGGTTTTAAAATTAGAACAGACAGGGAAAAGAAAGTTTTAACAATAAATCAAAGTAACTATATAGAAAAGGTTCTAAAGTTCTAAGTAGTTCTAAAGAGATTTAGATTTAGCGAAATGAAGCCTCAGAACACACCAATGACTATAAATTAGGTAACAAATAGAAAAAGAAAAGAGAGAAAAGAAAGTGATGATCAAACTGAATTAGAAAAGACAGTGACAAGGTGCAATGCACCATACAGAGAGACAGTAGGTAGTCTTTTATATTTGGCAAATGCGACGACACCTGATATTCTGTATGCGGTCAATGTGTTAAACAGACATCAGATTAACCCAACAGAAGATGACTGGAGCATGACAAGGAGAATATTGAGATATGTGAAAGGGACGGTTGACTTAAGTTTGACGTATGTAGGTGTAGGAGATGAGCTGGAAGGGTACTCTGATGCGAGTTTTGCAGATTACAAAGTATCACTCACTACATCAGGCTATGTAATTAAATTGTTTGATGATTCAGTAGATTGGAGGACTCACAAACAGACTTATGTAGCACTATCCACGTGTCAGGCTGAGTACGTTTCGATGAGTGAAGCTTGTCATGAATTAGTCTCGATGAATAATTCTTTAGGAATCGTTTTAAATAGATCATTTGCACCAATGAAATTCAGAAGTAATAATAGATCAGCTAAGACTAATGCGAAAACGAATGGAGGAAACAAATTGTGACACATGACTGATGCTAAGGAACATTATGTAAAAGAGTGCGTAAAAAAAAAACTAGTTCAGATAAATGGGGTTCCATCAAAAGAGCAGATTGCAGACATATTCCTAAACCTCTTGCACATATACAGCATAAAGCGTTGATTAATAGAATATTGAATAGATCAGAATAGATCAAAAAAAGTAAATGAGATAAATATTAATGTTTAATGTATTCTTATATTTGTTTTTGAATCTGTTACAGGCGCTAAAAAGACTTAAACGTTGAGATTGCAGTAATACTGACAGAGCCAAAGAAGGGAATCAAGATAGATATGTGATGATTAATGAATAACTTAATATTTAATAGATTATAGATGCTTGTACAAATTAATAGATAGATAGATAAGATAGATTGTATGTAAGGAAGTGAGAATAAGAAGGATTGAGAAGTGACTTAGACGGGAGGGAGTGTTAGAAAATACGTCCCGCGCCCTCTCCTCCTTCTTAGTCTCGCTCCCCACCACTACAAGCCTAAGAACTACAGCAAGTCCCTGCGCGCTTATCGTCAGTCCGAGCGCAGCCCTTGTACGACACGCAGCAATAAAGCCTTTTCACCTAACTTCAACGTCTCTTTGATCATTCGCAATACCCTATGCACAGGCGATATTCCATCACCAAGAAACTTTTTATTTTTAAAACTAATCATTCTAAAAGCTTTTATGCTATAACTACTTAGCAATATCTTTAATTTTACCGTTGTAAAACCTCAAAATCTTGTTTCTACACGTCAAAATAAATTACTATTTTCAAAACTATATTGTAATAATTTTATTAGCTTAGACAATATCTACTGAGAAATTGCTACAATTTTCTCTACTTAAATGGAAATAACGTAAAGAAAATCAGGTCATATATTTGATAAACAATATTATTTTTATACTTAATCAAATGCCCGGGCGCCAGTTCAGAGTATGAGCATGAGTGCAATACTATTAGTTTCACCCTAAATAACGAGAATAGGATTTATAAAATCTCATAATAACCACATAAATAATTAAAATATATAAATATTACTTTATTCTGATAACGGCGATCTCTACAGAAGGACTATTAATTTACCTCGTAGTTTCACGCATTCGCGGGACATACATAAAAATACGTCGCTTTTACAATAAGTTTCGCGTCTTTATCTCAAATATGATTCATAGTCGTCTTAATTATAATCGGAATACCTTCGCTATTATCATATTTATCCTACTGGTTATTTTAAACCAACATCGCGCCGGCCGTATCAATTCGTCTGTTTCTACTGAATGTTAAAAGCTACATAAATACGCACGGTACAATGGTATTAAAATCACTACGCGCGTTATTCCCGCATCTACAATAATATTCTTATAACCGAATGAACACGACTCTTGATTTTAATGATAAAAAAAGGAGGGCTCATCTGTATAATATCACCACTTCAGTATGATGACGATGGGATGGCTCGTCCCACTCGGCCCCGAAGCTGCGTTGTCGCTGACCGTTCTCCGTCTAATCTTCATTAACCCCATAAAGCTGAGGTTTTGTACTTCGTTGTTCTATCCTCGAGAAGGGGATTTGGCAGAGATGTCAATTGCTGACCGTCGCTTGCCGTCACCTATATTATAATCGTTGTGGCGGGTGTTTAGAAGAAGGATATTTTACACCCTTACATCACTCCCCTTTTTTTGTCATTATAATAAATAAAGCCAAAAAAAATACACAAGAAACCTAAGAATTTTACCCCTATTCATTTAACCCCATAAAATATCATGATGCAGGAAGAACGCGTCTTACCGAATTTAACAGAAATAATTATTGGAGATCGTACTTAATAAATAATTTAACACATATATACTCCGATGTTTAAACATATGGTCTTCGGTTGTTTTCTTGATTCGTACGATCTACATGAGTGGTGCATTTTCGACTTAACATTACTTATTATACACAATTTAGGAATTATTTCATTGCGATTACCCTACGCTTTGGCAACTATATAAATTACTGCAATCTTTATGACATGTCGCATCTATTATTACTCAATCGCAAATAGTGAAATAATGACTACATATTATGCAACTTATATCGTTTACAATCTATTATAACATCCTTATGGACATTTATTAATCGCAATACTAATACTATATTTTCGCTATCACAATATACGTTTTGCTTACAGATCACATTTATCTCTATATACATAATAGTTATATTACCAATTGATCACAATCAATAATTTTGTCGTTATTTCAATCATCCTTTCATTCGTCATCGCTTTAAACATTCATTCTATTCCCCACTTATAGCATGTTATTCTAAACGCCTAACGGGAGCTAGGCAGGCACCAAATTTGAGTGTTATAGTGAATTATATTTACGCAAATTTGCACGATTATAGGTGCCTTTCTCTATATTTCTATCATTCGGATCAGTCAGTACGAACGCATTTTGTCATATTACCCTAGAGATAACGTATGGGCCCTCGAATAAATGGAAAAACTTTTTCGTGACCTTGTCTAAAGCATTAGATAAATGTTTGACCCTGAGTAGGACAGAATCGCCCACTTCAAGTTGGACTTTTGATATTTTTTGATTCTTTGATCGAGTTACAAAATTCTTTTGAATATTTTTCTTAGCAAAAGTTATTAAATATTTATGGTTTAATGGATTTTTATCTGGAAATTGAACGATTTTTGTGATTTCATCCTGAATAGGTATGCCGAAGTGGAGTTCGATTGGAGTGCACTCAGTGCTATAATGCGTAGTTATGTTTAGCAATTCCTCGATTTTCCCTACATTTTCCGGCCACGCCGTATGTTTTTTTACGCAATAAGTTCTGAATAGCCTACCCATCTCTCTCATAACACGTTCAGTAGGGTTAGACTATGGGTGCCTAATAGAACTGAATACGACCTTAATACCCTCTTTTTCAAGCGTATTTTTCCATTTCGGCGACGTAATCTGAGTGCCGTTGTCGATCAGTATTCTTTTAGGTTTCCCACAACTTGGAATATACTGTTCGAATATCTTTTTCAATGACATGTCAATTGTCGCTTTTTTCATCGGGTACAATTTAACAAGCTTTGAGAACGCGTCAAGGACTACCAATATGTATTCCACTCCCCCTCGACCGCGAGGGAGGGGGCCATAAAACTCCACCGTAACTAAGTCGGATGGGGCATCTGAATTCATTATTTGACATGGCCCTTCCATCGCGATCGTTAAGTATTTGACACGTTGGCAAAGGTTGCAATTCAATACATACTTTTTAACGTCTTTATTTATGCTTTTCCAATAATAGAATTTCTTTAAATAGGATACTGTTTTGTACACACCCGGATGTTCTAATTTACAATGAATTTGTTTAATTAAATTTAATTGGACTTCTTTGGGAATTACTATACGCCAATTTGCATTATCATCTTGTCTATGAAAAAGAATCTCTTGATAAAGGTGAAAATTTTTACTTTTTTTACTGTTATTTTTTGAAAGTTACTTTAAAATATGTTTATAAAATTTATCTTTACTTTGGTTTTCTTTCAAATTTTTTATAATTAATTTTAATGAGGCATTGTCATTGTGTAGTGACATGATTACCAATGACGATACTTCATTGTGATTTAGTGTTGGTAAACAAAACGTGTGTAGAGATGAAATTATAAGTCTATTTTGGGTTTCTTCGTGGAATTTTCCTTCCGGATTTCTACTTAGAAAATCTGCCACTATGTTGTCTACACCGCGACAATATGATACAGAATACGAATATTATTGCATTAGTAAATTCCACCTGATTAAGCGAGAACCATGAAATACAGTTGAATTCATGAAAGTTAACCCTTTATGATCCGTCACGATTTCAAAGTGCTCGCCAATCAAATAATCTCGAAACTTCGTAAAGCAGTAAACAATGGCTAACAATTCAATCTCCGTAGTTATATACTGCGCTTCAGCTGATGTTAGACAACGACTCGCCAGGGATATTATACGGTGATTGTTTTCGTTATCAATTTGATATAATACTCCCCCTATTCCAACGCAATTTCCATCAGATTGTACTTTAAATGGAACACCGGGTATAATATGACCAAGCATACAGTACGTGTAAAGTTTTCTTTTAAAGCACAAAATGCGTTCGCGTGTTCTACTGTCCAACACCAGTTTGCGTCTTTTTTAAGCAGATCTCTAAATGGGTTTATAAAATCATTGTGTTTTATTGCGAAACGGCGATAATAATTGCAAATTCCTAGTACTTTTTGCAGTTGTTTTATATTTTTAGGGTCTTCTAATTCTTGAATAACTTTTATACGATCGGGATTCGGAACAATACCTTCTGACGATAACATGAATCCAAAAAACAAAATATTTTTCTTAAAAATTTTTTTTAACTTAATAGTGAAATTATTTTTCCCGTAATTTTGAGAAAATGATTTGCAAAATTTGGATGTGTTGTTTGAAAGTTTTTGTACCAATTGCCATATCATCAATGTAGGTAGAGGCATTTTTTTCTATTTTTTCAGAGCTGCAGTTGCTTTTCTCCTCACTCTCACCCTCATCATCTCTGAACGGAGGTAAGATTTTTAATTTTACTGTACTTTCAAGTGCGATTGTGAGAGCTCGGATAAAGGCACTGCTGGCTGTCTTAATGCCAAATGGTACGCGCAAAAACTGGTACGTCGTTGTTCCATTTAAGAAAGCTGTGAGCGGCCGTGAATCTATATGTAAAGGTATTTGCCAATATCCCTGAATTAGATCAATTTTTGAAAAGAAAGAACATTCGAAAAATTTTTGCATCAATTCATTAATGATTGGTGAGGATTCATGATCATCTTCCACGTATTGGTTCAAATGACGTGCGTCTAAACAAATGCATACGCCCCCGTCACTTTTTCGTACGATTCTCAACGGGTTGCAATACGGGCTTGTTGCTCGTTCGATTACGCCTGCTTCTAGCATTTCACCAATGCATTTTTTTACTGATTCACGCAGCGCGAACGGAACGGGGCATGTTTTGTTTATAACCGAATTTTTCTTTGTTAGTCGGATATGATGTTCGTAGCCCTGTGCGCACCCTGGTTTATCAGAGAATAAATCTTTGAATTGGTGTAATAATTGCACAAAATAATCTTTCCTGCGATGACTAAGCGCTGTTAGGTTTCCCGCGATCGAGGTAAATTGTTCAGCCAGGTATACCTCTCTATCCTTTTCTGAAAACTTTTCATTTATCATATTTTCATTTACATTATTTATTTGACTTTTATCAATATTTTACGTATTTTTTACAAGAAATAATTTTTCACCCTCTAAAATTTCTTTTTCAATTTTATTTATATAGTATAGATTATTATTTATCTTTTTATCATTTTTATCATAATTAATTGCAATCTCTCTCGATTTTTCATTCCTATTTTCATTTTCGTTTCTTTTATAATTTTTATTGAATTTTTCTACCGCATTTTCCTCTTTTGTATTATAAATATATTCTATCTCATTCATCTTATTTTGTTTTGTATTCTTGTTTACTTCATTATATTCAAGTTCATTAATTTTTATTATATAAATACGCGTTTTATCTTCTTTTTTGGATAAAAGCAACCTTTCTGAACTACCTGGCTCGAACAGCGATAATGATACTGGAATTAGAATGTTTTTTATCCTCATTTCTAAGTTCCAATAATCAATTATTAATCCACACTTTAAGTGAAAATCATTTCCTAAAATCGCTTTTCTAGCTAGAAAAGTGATAACGAGAAATATGTAATCGATTTTTTGCCTATTAATTTCCACCTGCACGTAAATTTGTTTTTTGACACTAGTTGCTTTTTTCCCTATAGCTGTAGACACCGTTATATTATGCACTGGTAGCTCTAGGAGTTTTTTATCCTTATTTATCTCATTATAAAATTCCTCGGAAATTGCACTTATTTGACTACCCGTATCTACCAATGACCAAACTTTATTTTGTCTCAAATTGCATAATATATGTGGAGATGGTGGAATTTTATTTAATTTATTACTTGAGTCCTCATTATTTAGAAGTTTTGTGAAATCATTTACAAAATCATTATTAAATTGACGCGCTGACGGACTACAACTCAACGCGTCTAATCTCCGTTTAAATTATTACGATTCTGATCATTATATCTTACATTTGTCTTGTTATTCGTGTTCATGAGGGGGGGGGGAAAGCGCGTGTCGGGTAATGCTGATGTACCGTATTTATGTTGTCGAAAATACGTGTTATTTTCGCGACTGTTTGCCCTTGTGTTTACACCTGATGTGTACTCGTTTCTTCTATTATTCGAAGCATTATATTCTGTATGTCCATGGAAATTTCCACGATACCTGTTATAATCATTATTGCCTCTATATTTATTATGTACGTTAAACTGCCTCATGTGTATATTTTCATTATTAATATTTTGTTGTGAGTCGAATTGTTTGCGCTCAAAATATTTCGGGTTTTCAGAATGTATTACATCTAAATTTGCCAAAGTTTGGCCGATATTGTCTGAATTATTTAAATCAATTGTAGCTAAATGTTTTCTAATACTTTGAGGAAGTTGTTGTACAATTGTGTAATTTTTCTCAAAAACCGTCATTACTGGGCGCAAATAATTCTATTCATTTAACTGACTATAATAGAATGTTTGCAAATTTTTATCTATTTGTTCATTAAATCTTTTATTCGCCCATTTACTTTTTGTTTTTACTTGAGTAGGAATATTAAAAAATTCGTTTAAAAATGCAACTCGAAAATTCTCGTAATTATTAAAAGGATTTTGTAAGTCGAACCAAATTCTAGCTTTACCATGTAAACAAATATTCAAAATATTTGATTTCCTGTCATCTCTAATATTTTTAATAGCACAAAATCGTTCAAAATCGTCTGGGGGGGGGGGGGGGTACACCCTGGAAGCGTCAAAATCATGCCCATTTTTACGATTTTTTTGTTGAGAAAATGAATAAAGATAGAGCAATTTTGTTTTCAGATATTTATTATACAAGCTTTGGAGAAGATTTCATAATTTTTTTATGACATTTTAATACAAAATGGCGGCGTGGCAGCTTATCTCCCGAAGCGCCTTAAAAAAAGATGAAATCGGGTGGAAAATGTGCAAGTAATGCCGGATGACCTAGAAAATTTTTTTTTATGAAATTGTACTTATAATTGGTTTATCTCATAGCTGTCATAGGGGTTTTGCGATTAAAATTTTTTTTTTAATTATGAGACTTCTAAGTAAAAATTTTTTTTTTGCAAAAAAAATCGCTTTCAAACAAGCTTAAAAAATTTTTCGAGCAAGATATCAAAAAACCCCTATGCCAACTACGAGATAATTATGTTACAAATCAAATGAACTTGAGTTTAGGCAAATCGGTAAAAAATTGTAGCAGTAGGGCTTTCCACCGTTTTAAAAGCGTGGTTTTGAGAGAAACGCGTTTGAAGTCTTTTTTTTTACTTTTTGTTAAATCAAAGTAGGAAAAAAATATTTTACCTTTAATCATCTATTCCAGCTCCATACTGTACGCCTTCCTCTTCAACAAATGATGCTTCAGACTTTTTTTTTCTTTTTTGATCTTCTGCGAGCATCTTTGGCTTCATCGCTTATACTCTTTTCGGCGTACTCGATTCTCTCGCTGTCAATCTCGAAGCAGTAATTGTAACAATTTTCGCCAATTTCAAGTCCCAATGCCTCCATTATGTACATGATACTTTTGAAACCATCATTAAAGGTGCAAACTGCACTACTAGTTGCAATATCAATAATAGTTTTGCCGTTGGAGTGATGCTTCGACGCAAAGTTCCAAACTACGCTGTTGAACGACTCGTTACTGTTCTGCGTGTAGCCGCCCAAGCAGCGCTCGAGTAACTCTTCTTTCAAAAGATCTTCATAAACTTCTTTGACTGCTTGAAAAACTTCATCTTTCATCGATGGTTTATGAGTAAAATCTTTTAGTTCTCCAGCTGCTTTAGCCTTTTGCCACTTGCAGCACGAATCAGGAGCAGGCGGGCAATCTTCGTGCTGTAGTTTATTGCCGGTCGACATTTTATGCTTTAGACTAGCCCAAATCTCTTTTTTCATGGCTTTATCTGAGTCGCAATTTCTTCTTATTGCTAAACCAAAATTTATGGCCAGTTCATCAATCAGTTTGTTCGTCAGCTTACCTCGTCCTCCAAGTCCTTTCTTTTTTTTTCTTGTCGCGTAGTCGTGTACCTACATGCTTTTGCACATGATCGACGCATTCTTTTTTTTTCACTTCGAGATCTGGGTAAGGATTACTGTCAGCAATACCTTTTTTGTTTTTGTGTCACTATCCCCGATGTAAAATTCGTACTTGACTCCATGCAGTTCTTAAGAACGCTCGAACTTTTCGACCACAGAATCAACTTCCATTTTGCCGGACGATCCTTCGTGATTTTTCATGCATTCATCTTCGTGCTCCTCAAGCCAATTGTCATACTCTTCAGTGCCTTTTTTCTGCTCCCAAAGTGAGCGTGATAAACAAAATTTTGATTTCACTAAAATATCGATTACTTTACCAGTATACCATCCAATCAAAGAAACGAAACCAAACAAAGATGTAAGCCAGTCTGGATTTTTGAATAAAAAGATTGAAACACCGGCCGCCGTAATTCCATTATAGCGCAAAACTTTTTCAGACTGTACATGCCGAGTCCCATCAGTCTAAAGGCAAATATAATTATTCTATTTATATCATAAGCTCTACTTTCAATCAAAGGACATGAATTTCCTTCTTCTTTTTTACAATCATTTGAGCATTTCATTTGTATTTTGAAACCGCGTCCACGATACGAATTTTCAGTAAACGAAACGTCGCAGTGACACTTTTTGTAACATAAATTCTTCGATAGAAAAGCAAAAATGCCACAAATTTCAATGATGCGATAAGCAAATCCTCCATTGAAAGAGAAATCGGAATCATTCTCTGCTAGTTTTAATTTTTTGCTGATGCACTTACATTAGACATATCACATTCACGAGTATCATCGTAGCGATTTTTCGGAGGCTGTTTTCTTTTCTTATGACTACTCCGATCGTTGATTTCTCGACTGCCTTTATGACGTTCTTTTAATTTCGGCACTTCTTCCATGTTTTCACTACTAAATTAACACAAACAAAACAGAATTTAAGTATAAAAACACCAAAACTATTTCTCCGATGAGAGAGTAACTGTGCTCGAGCATGTGCAGCTGTTTACTAAAGTTTAACGGTTTTCTAAATAGCTTGGCGTCCTCAGAATGCCCTCTATAGGTAATACGAAAAATACTACTTACCATTAGCCAAATATACCTGCTATTATTATACGATGGTTAAAGCATATTTATACCTGCTGCGCTAGCGCGCCCGCAGCGGGTCGACATAGACAGTTGACGCGCTCTGAGGTACTTTTGGAAAATCGCTCATAACTCATAAAAAAAAATTTTCTTTGCTATAAAACCAATTGGACATCATTCTTACGATAACAATAGATCATTTTATGCAAAAAAAATCGATTTTTTAAAAATCTCAGGCTGTACCCCCTCCCCCCTTAACTTCTAGACTCATACTTTGTACATTACCAGTAATCACGCAAAATTCTGCTGTGTAATCCCGTGGTGGAGCTTGTCCCATAACTTCTTGAGCATTGGCGGCAAGTGGTGGACTTTGCGCATTTCTCATACTCTCTGCTTCTGCCTGTTGTTCTTGTAATTGCTCTCGAAGTCACTGAATCTCGCTGTGAAGCGGATTACCATTTTCCATCGCCTGTCTCGCATTGGCGATGTCGCGTTGTTGTGTCACCAACTCCTCGCGAATCTGCTCTAACTCGGCTCGCTGCCTATCCAGCTCCCCTTGTTGCGCTCGCATTTCCTCACGCTGTCTTATTGCCTCCTCATTCCGTTTGTCGTCTCGAAACACCGATATTTTCGCCTCTCCCGTTTGCCAAGATATTTCGTTTTCCTATTAACATTCACTAAATAAGGAACTGTTCTATTTGATCGCCTTCCTGATCTCGTTATGTAGGTTGAATTTTTATTTTCCATATACAGTTTATTTATAAAATTTGTGGCGCAGTTCTTTAGGTTAATTAACGAAAATTAACCCTACCATTTTGTTGGGTGCCATTGTAATAATTTTATTAGCTAAGACAACATCTACTGAGAAATTGCTACAACTTTCTCTACTTAAATGGAAATAACGTAAAGAAAATCAGGCCATATATTTGATAAACAATATTATTTTTATACTTAATCAAATGCCCGGGCACCAGCTCAGAGTATGAGCATGAGTGCAATACAATTAGTTTCACCCTAAATAACGAGAATAGGATTTATAAAATCTCATAATAACCACATAAATAATTAAAATATATAAATATTACTTTATTCTGATAACGGCGATCTCTATAGAAGGATTATTAATTTACCTCGTAGTTTCACGCATTCGCGGGACATACATAAAAAAACGTCGCTTTTACAATTAGTTTCGCGTCTTTATCTCAAATATGATTCATAGTCGTCTTAATTATAATCGGAATACCTTCGCTATTATCATCTTTATCCTACTGGTTATTCTAAGCCAACATCGCGCCGGCCGTATCAATTCGTCTGTTTCTACTGAATGTTAAAAGCTACATCAATTCGCACGGTACAATGGTATTAAAATCGCTACGCGCATTATTCCCGCATCTACAATAATATTCTTCTAACCGAATGAACACGACTCTTGACTTTAATTATAATAAAAGGAGGGCTCATCTGTATAATATCACCACTTCAGTACGATGACGATTGGATGGCTCGTCCCGCTCGGCCCCGAAGCTGCGTTGTCACTGATCGTTCTCCGTCCAATCTTCATTAACCCCATAAAGCTCAGGTTTTGTACTTCGTTGTTCTATCCTCGAGAAGGGGATTTGGCAGAGAAGTTGCCAACAGAGACTTTGTACAAAACTGGATGATGGTGAACACTTGGAGACTTAATTCGACCGTATATCACAAGATGATCCGGGAGCTGCGTGCGGTAGGACGGATGCCGAGCGAGAGAGGACGAACAAGTTGTCCGTGTCGTCTTAAGGTGTGAGCAACAGGTCACGTGGTTCAAGGCCAATGCGATATGATCGCTCTCTTAATTAGGTCAATTGTCGACCGTCGCTTGCCGTCACCTATATTATCATCGTTGTGGCGGGTGTTTCGAAGAAGGATATTTTACACCCGTACAATATCTATCAAGGGGACAAGGCACCTTTAGATCCTTAAAAAGTAATTTTCTGGTAACTAGTATGCGGCTCAAAAAGTATCGAGGGAATGTAAAAACGAAATTGCAGACATTTTTCAGACAGTTTGGATCAATTCTACGGTCTGGTCGACTGAGAGAATCTTCCATTTTAGTCGTTGTCGAATTTCTAATTTATTATCTGATGCCAGTGTATTTATTATCATTTTGTCAAAATAAACTCTTGCATTATAAGGCTCTAAAAGGGTCGGGGAATATAGAAACGAACTTGTAGAAAATTTTTCAGAATATTTGGATCAATTTTACTGTCTGATAAGCTGAGAGAAACGGCCATTTTAGTCATTATCTACTTTTCTCGTATTTTATCTAATGTCAATGTTTCAATTTTCAATTCGTCATATTAAACTCTTACGATATGTCATTTAAAAAGGCTAGAGGGAATATAAGAACGGAATGAAAGAAATTTTTTCGGACCGTTTGAATAACATTTATGGTCAAATAAGCAGGGAGAAACTGTCATTTTAGTCGATATAGAATTTTCTCGTATTTTATCCGATATCAGTGTTTCAATTATCATTTTGTTAAAATAATCACTTACGATAATAGGCTCAAAAAGTGTCGAGCGAATATAAAAACGAATTTGTAGAAGATTTTCCAGTTTTATTGTATCAGTTTTACGGTTTGATATGCTGAGAGTAAGGGCCATTTCAGTCGTTATCGCAATATCTCGTATTTTATCCAATGGCAGTGTATTCATTTTTATTTTGTAAAAATAAATTCTTACGATATGAGGCTCAAATAGTATCGAGTTAATATAAAAATGAAATTGTAAACATTTTTTTAGATAGTTTGGATCAATTTTACGGTCTGATAAGCTGGGAAAAGTGGTCAATTTTGTCACTGTCGAATTTCCGCGTATTTTATCTAATACGTGTGTTTGAATTTTCAATTTCTCAAACTAAACTATTATGATATGAGGTTCATAAAGTGATAAGGGAGTATGAAAAAGAAATTGTAGAAGTTTTTTCAGATTGTTTGGATCAATTGTACGGTCTGATAGGCTGAGAAAAACGGACATTTAAGTCGTTGTAGAATTTTCTCCCATTTTATTTAATTTCTGCGTTTAAATTTTGATTTGATCAAATTAAACTCATAGCATATAAGGATTAATAAAAAGGATTGAAGGAATATAAGAACGAATTTGCAAACATTTTTTTAGACTGTTTGGATCAATTATACGGTCTGATATGCTGGGAGAAATGGCCACTTTTGTTGTTATCGAATTTCCTCATATTTTAACTAATGTGAGTGTTTGAATTTTCATTTGATCAAAGTAAACTCTTACGTTTTAAGGCTTTAAGATGTTCGGGGAAATATAGAAATTAATTAGTAGAATGTTTTTCATACTATTTGGATATTTATCTAATATCAGTATTTTAATTTTCAATTGTCAAAACTAAACTTTTACGTTATATGGCTTAAAAATGCTCGAGGGAATATAAGAAAGAAATTGAAGAAATTTATTCAGACCGTTTGGATCACTTGTACGGTCTGATACGCTGGGAGGAACCGCCATTATTGTCGTTATCGATTTTTCGCGTATTTTATCTAATGTTTGTATTGGAAATTTTATTTGGTCAAATTAAACTCTGAGCGTATAAGGATTAATAAAAATGGTTGTGAGAATATGAGAACAAACTTAAGGTTATAAGAGGCTCAGCTGAATATAGAAACGAATTTGTAGAAATTTTGTAAGACTTTTTGGATCAAGTTTACGGTCTGATAGGATGAGAGAAACGGCCATTTTAATCGTTATCGAATTTTCTCGTATCGTATCTAATGTCAGTGTTTCATTTTTGAATTGGTCAAATTCAAGTCTTGCAATATGATGCTCAAAAAGTATCGAGAGAATATAAATTCGAAGTTATTGAAATTTAAAAAAAAATAGAATTTTATATTGTGCTGGAGGAGATTTCTCCTAAAATTTCATCCCGATTGGTCTAAAATTGCGTAAGATACCCTATCGCACACATTTTTTGCTAACGAAAATATAAGGCACTTCCGTGTTGCGGTCGTGCCTAAAAAGCGAATCGATGAATCTTTAAATTTTTCTTTAATCTCGAATCTTAATCAGAAAGTGAAAAAAATGAGCCCGGTTTGGACAGAAATCTAAAGATTGTTATAATCTGGGTAAACAACTTAACCAAAAGATAGTAAAAAGCTAATATTTTGGAAAGTTTGAAATCAAGTACAGCCGTTTTACTCCAGTTGTCGTAGGTGACAAAAAACCCATTTTGTTCACAAAAAAAAAGTTTTTCTCTTCAAAAGAAAAATATAGTGCTCCAAAATTTCACTTTATATTCTTCTTCATATTCTTAATCATCTCAATTTATTCAAAAATTTTCCTTCTTATATTTCACAGATATAACCGTTTGAAGAAAATGACGTTTTGGTGAATAACTAAACAAGGAAAATAGATTATTCAAAATTTCGCATTGGAAAAGACAAGTAATTTTACGATCTTTTAAATGCATCATGGGTCAGTCGATGATATTATTTCTAAGGTATCAAAATACCCGAAAAACTAAAATTAAAAAATCGAGAAACCGCTAAAGAAAACAGAAAAAAATTATTTTGAGCCTCCTTCCTTAAAAAAAGATCAAAACAATGAGCTCCCAAACATTGATTTTCACCGTGTATAATCAGAGTAATGCTGATCTACACATGCAGATAGGGGCTGCACTATGGTTTTCGTCGAGGTCTGGAAGCGGTGATCGGGGGCGGGGTGGGGTGGGGGAATGTTATTTCTATAAAGGTGCATACATATATAAATTATAAACCCTGCTGACCCTTGTACTATGACTTTTATTGTATAAGTGTGGTTTGTAGTTTCATTAATTAAATCTTCCTTTCAACGTGGATTTGTAATTTATGGTTATACTATTTAAGCATTCTTTAATTATAAATTGTTGTCTTTGAAATAGAGGAGTACGATGTCAAACCGATCACCTCATTTTAAGAAATATTAAGTTTATTGAATGGTTAAAATATTTTTCTATTATTTAGAATGTATGTTTCACCTCAATAGGGGAGAGTCGCCCAGTTTGGGACAGCACCCAGTTTGGAACACTTGCGGTGTCAATACTTTCGAAGTACGTTATGCTGCGGCAACTTGCCTTTTTAAACTTCATTATAAAAGAAGCCTATTTGCAAAATTTCAGACATATAGGCCTTTACTACAGAATGTTAGACGACTTCATATTATACTCTATCGAAACAGAGGTTGCATGCATGGCACTAATTATGGAGACTAGTTAAGCAACAAGATACATAATAATTATATCTCTCCCAGTACATATATACATGTAAATTCTATATCTGCAAATACCCGGTGAATTTTTTTTTAATTTTAAACGCCCAGATTGGGATACTTTAAATTATGCACTTTTTACTTTATCCTACTTTACCTTAACACGAGGAAAACAATGAGGGCATTGGGTTATTATAAACGTACTTCATCATTATATCGACTCTGCGGAGCCGTGAATCTTTGATAGTTACATGTACACGAGAGAGAGAGAGAAGAGAGAGAGAGAGAGAGAGAGAAAGAGAGAGAGAGAGAGAGAGAAAGAGAGAGAGAGAGAGAGAGAGAGAAAGAAAGAGAGAGAGAGAAAGAGAGAGAGAGAGATAGATAGATAGATATACGATTTATTTGTCAATTTTGGCAAAAATACATTACATAAAAATTGTTATTTTGTCATTACATTAAGTCTTTGATCACTATCACAGTTCGTCAGTGTATAAATATAAAAAGTTGTTGCACAAAATTGTCATTATCTAATATCAAAGTTTGTTTATATCACAGTTCCATAACAATTTCTGAAGTCTACTCATTCTTGCATACACGTACATCCATCACGTCACAATTTAAAAACAATTACAATTCAGCCTATACATACACTCATCACACACGCAGATATATTTACTCTTTATTAAAATGTACTCTTTATAGAGAGAGAGAGAGAGAGAGTAAGAGAGAGAAGGAGAGAAGGTAACTTAGCGGCTTGCATTACAGGGGCAAGCCTGGGTTAAATAAAAGAAAATTATGAGTCCAAGAAACTTTTTATATTTAAAACTAATCATTCTGAAATCTTTTATGCTTTAAATACTTAGTAATATCTTTAATTTTACCGTTCTAAAACCTCAAAATCTTGTTACTACACGTCAAAATAAATCACTATTTTCAATACCATATCTATTATAGGGACAAGGTACCTTTAGACCCTTAAAAACTAATTCTTTTATGAGTCCATAAAACTTCTTATAATTAAAGGCAAAAATTCAGAAAATCTTTTCTATATAATTATTCAATAATATCCATAATTTTACCGTTGTAAAACCTTAAAATCTTGATCTTACACGTCATAATAAATCATTATTGTTAATACCTTATGTAATAGTGCACGCCATAAAATACTTTCAGTAAATAAGATACCAACAATGGTAATTTATTCTGATATGTAGGATCAACGTTTTGCGGTTTTGCAGCGGTAAACTTAAAGATTTTATTAAATGTTTCTAACGAAAATTTTTTTAGTACGTTTGATGTTAAATTTAAGACGTTCTTTTGACTTCCAAAAAAAATAATTTATTTAGGGTGTAAGGGTTTCTTGTCTCCTGAATAAATATTGTATTGAAAATAGTGATTTATTGTGATGTATAGGATTGAGATTTTGAGGTTTTACAACGGCAAAATTGAAGATATTATTAAGTATTTATGGCATAAAAATTTTCAGAATGATTGCTTTTAAACATAAAAAGATTTATGGAACCCACATTTATCCCAGGCCTGCTCCATTAAAGTAATAAGGAATATCGAGCATTACACTAATATTTAAATTATATGATAAAAAAATCATATGTTATGTGGTTCACTATTATATGAGTACTATGAAAATGGAATATTATCATAAAAAATAAGTAATATGTAACAGTAAAAGATGCTTAAGCCGATTAAAATCTGATTAAACGAAAGTGTCCCATACCTGAGGACCGTGTCCAAAACTGAGCAACACGTATACCTGTCTTGTAGGTTGAATTGCAATTATTGTGATTCGATAATAAGAATCTAACTTTTATATACTGTTTCCTTACTCTATTATAACCTATCAAATGAGACTTGTAAATTTAAATTTTACCGACAAACAAAAATTTTATACCCGAAAAACCTTAAGGGTCCCATACCAGGTCACTCTCCCCTAGATGCTAAAAACCCAGAAAAATCCATTTTAGATATAAAATTTTTAGTAACAGCTGAAAACCGCAATTTTTATCATTTTTGTATCCATTTACGGCCAGCGCAGCCAAAACGGACGCCCGACCCGTGTAAAAGTATATCTATGCATACCATAAATGTGTAGTGCCGTGCGTCGCTTTTGGCTACACGGTTTACGGCCTTCAAGCAGTTCTCAGACATTCGATTGGTTTCGTATATGCCTGCTTTTTTGTAAAAATTTTCAACGTGAAAGTCTATAGAAAAAAATAATAATGCGATAATAGTAGTTTTTCGCGAATTGTGGCGCTGAAAGAGAGGAGGGGGGGGGGGATGAAAGTTGGATAAATTACTAAAAATTCTTTTTTTTCTTATATAATTATGTGTCCTAGTTTTCTGATTCAGTAGGAGGGTCATTTTGACTATCTTAAGGGGTAACACCACTCTAGCGGCCCGAAAAAATGCCTAATTTGTACGATTTTTTAAAAGAGTAGGAAAGAAGGGATCAAATTTATTTTTTGAAGGTTTACTATACGTATATTGAGGTACAAATATATATACTTTTTCACATTTAAATACATAATGGCGGCTATACAGCGAATCTCGTGAGAAGCCTTTTTCAAACTGGGATAACGGATTACTCGTAAACTATTGTATTGATTGGATTGAAATTTTTACTGTAGCTTCACAAATAAATTCTCTAACGAAGTACCTAGCCGTTTTTCGATTGAATGTAAATTTTTTTTTATAAACAATTTACATCTTTTTTTTTCGTAAAAAATCGACTTTTTTCAGAAGTGCGCCTTTTCTACAAAAATTGAAATAAAAAAAACCCTACGTACTTCCAAAGTTAACGTTATATAGATTAAGAATTTCTTTAGTTTTTGTTCCAGGTCTCATACTTTCCGAGAAAAGTGTTCTCCCGTTTGGAGGTTTGAGAAAAAGACGTCTCACGAGATTCGCTGTATAGCCGCCAATTTGTATTTAAATATAAAAAAAAAATATATTTTTGTACCTCAATATATGTATAGTAAACCCTCTAAAAAGAAATTTGATCCCTTCTTTCCTACTCTTGTAAAAAATCGTACAAATTAGGCATTTTTTCGGGCCGCTAGAGTGGTGTTACCCCTTAACCGGGGTACCCTTTTAGCACACGATATTGTATTGTTAATAAGGAAAGACATTTTGCAACTAAAGAAGCCGTATCGTAGAACTTAATGTATACAGAATTTTGGAAGTTAAAAGTAACCTTTAAGGTTTCATTCTCTTCTTGAATAGTTCTATACCTTTTTAGAGATTTTCAGATCGAATGCTTCCAATATACTCCAGTTTTCGCAGGTGACAAAAATTGATTCTTTTACAAAAATAATTTTTGCTAATCGAACGGAACAGCTCAAGAGTAAAAAATTTGACTGAATATTTTTCTATAAATTTATGATCATCTCCAACTTTAAAAATTTTATCTTATATTTCCCAGATATCACTGTTTAAACAAATAGTAATTTTTTTGTATAAAATTTCTGGTCGGAGAAAATAGGAAATTTTATACTAGTTCATACTTATTATCACTGAATTAATGATATTATTTCTAACGTATCACGTATCTAAATGTGCCCTGAAACATTCATTTTCACCGTGTATATTCACAGTGTGCACATGCCCACGCACACACACACACACACATACACACACACACTCACACACGTACACACACACACGTACACACACACACACATACATACACACACACACACACACACACGCACACACACACACACAGACACACACACATACACACACACACATATATACACGCACATACACACACATAACATACACACACGCACACACACAGATATACACACACGCACACACACACACGTACACACACGCAAACACGCACACACACACATATAGACACGCACACACACACATATATACACACACAAACACGCACACATGCGTACGCACGCGCGCACACAGACATACACCGATAATCGTAATATTTTACGATATGGAATTCTGAGTGTACGAGAGTTATGGTGGACACAAAATTTCACAAATATACACACACATATACATACGCAAGTACATACATATACTCACATACATATTTACGCACAGACAAATATTTTTTAAAAACCTATTTTTTTGATTCAGAAACCACGGAATCATTGAAATACATCAAAATCTAAAATTTTTAAAATCTCATCCTTACAAAGTTTTTTATTTGAGAAAGCTAGACTACACTTTCTTTCTCATTAAGAACTGATAAAAATATATGAAAGACAAAGGTTTCTTATATTTACAAGTAGTGATAGAAGGTAATTGCGTTCTATCAGTTTTTCATTTTATTCCCTGCTTTTCTGCATTTTATCTTAGTTTAAGAGAATAAACAGTGTGTATGGTTTTTCCAAAATCAGATAATAATTATAAGGTGGTTTCCAATCAAAAGTAAATTAGATTGACAAATTCTTATAACAGATAATGATCGATTAGTCACTTCTATAAGAAATACTATTTTTTAAATAAATCTTCATTAACAAACTATATAAACAGAAATTTCTGAGATAAACGTTAAAAGATTAAAGAAGAATATCAAGATATAAAATATTATTGTACTTATAAAATAAGTATATACATGTACATTGTATATAAGACAATTTATAAAATACTGGATTAAGGAAAGCAAACAACTATATTACGTCGTTCTAACTGTTGAAGGCTTCATGTTGCCAAAACTATGTTTAAATACGGACTACGCATGCGGCTTCGTTATTTATAAACTATGAAGCTGATCATGCCGGTTTCCTAAAAACTAAAAGTTTATATATTCTTTTTAATAACTGCAAATCGTAACATATACGTAAAACAAAAATTTTAATCATTCTTATTATAATATATTTAGTAAAAAGCAGAGTTTCTTGTATACAATTTACCGAAGATAACAACATTTTAATTACAAAATTTGTTGTTATTATTCATTAACATATTTTTGTAATAGTTTACTGTAGACTTTTATCAACGGGTATCGTAGAAACAACACAGATTAAATAGATAAAGAGCCACTCTCTGATCATTATATATGTTGAATTTATGGCATTTCTTTGAGAGTTATAAATTCAATTTTGCACGTAAAGAAGATTTCGTGAAGATAAATTCATTATAGAAATAAAGAATACTATAATTTTGCTACCAACTTTTTATTCTATTTTTGTTTTCTCAAAGAGAAAACATTGTGACGATGAAAATTTGTTTATCAGTGATTTTGATGAATTTTTGTTTTCAAGATTCCTGAGTCAGAAAAACATGTTTTGAAAAGGCTCTGTCTGTACGTGTGTATGTATGTGTGTATATTACAAGAAAACTGTGGAACGATAACTCTTCAAGGGAAGGGTTATAAGCTGGAATGTTGCAGACATATACGGTATTACTCAACTTAGAACTGATTAGATTTTGGAGCTGATTGGATAATAAAAATTACATTTTTTATAAAGAATAGTAATTTAAACAAATTTTCAAAAATCGAAGAAAAAATATTTTTCTTATTTTTATACGTTAAATATGTTGAAAATATATATGTTTTAATAAAGTACACATAATTTCCTTTGAATTGATATATCTAGCAATTATTTTAAAGTTTGGTTTGGAAAAGAAAAAGAAAAATATAAATATTAAAAAATTTGTAAAAATCAAGAAAATCTTTTCTTTGGCTCTTTACACGTCAAACATATTTAAAATATGTACGTTTTCTTAAAATAGACATAATTTTCCTGCAATTTATATATGTAGCAATTACCTGAACGCTATTGTAGTGGAAGTAATAAAATTAAATTTTGTATATATATTTTTCGAAATCGGTCATTTTAGTAAATTTAGAAATAATTTTTATTTTGATAAACCTCAACAATAAAATATACTGTTAAAGATTTTTAATGAACAACATTAAACAAAAAATAACTATAAGCAATTTTTGTGCAGATGTGACGAAAATTATTTTAATTAAGTTTTAACATTATCTCAGACTGGCAATACTTAAACCCATGCGTCTAATGAGTTAACTTCAGCTTTACGTTATTTAATGCGAATTTCTATTATTAAATTCTCAAACTCGATTTATTAAGATCTCCCTTTAAGAAAGCATTCTGCTAAAGCAATTAGCAGCGGTTTTTTATTCGGTACCTATTGGGAAAGAAAACTTTCACCACGTGCAAATACAGGCTACAGCACAGATATTATTAATAGATAATGATATACGAATTATTTATATATGAAGGAAGGTTTATTCAAATACAAATACATCCACTACTATATTAATTTACCTCCATAGTTACCTAAAAAATTAAATTAACTGCCAATAATTTCAGTTTATGTGAAGGTATATGTGAGTGTATGCCTTTTACCAGGAAAGTTCACAACCTGAAGGAATCGGTTTTCGTTGAGGCTTCAAGAAGTGGTTTCTGGTATCTAAAAATGATGCCTAACACCCGTAGTTTAATTTGATAGGCCTCTGGGGTCAAGATATGTCCTTTATGTATATGTCCTATTGTAATTAAAATACCCTTTATTTTAGTAAATAATGATACTTATACTTTGAATCACAACTTTACAAGTATTTTTGCTAGAGAAATAATGTAATAAGGTAAAAAGTTGACCAAAAGAGCTTTAATTTGAATTTTTGTTCATACAAAAAAACCGCTGCCAATTCATTGGCACTTAGCTTCCTCACACTAAATTAATTGTTTTAATATGAAATTATTTGTTCCAATAAATTAATTTTAATTTGATATATCTCTTTCTAATTAATAGCTCAAAAAAGGTCTACTTTTTTATGATTGATGATTTGTTCAAAAATATTTTTTTACAAAAATTACACAACGATAGGTAATAATCCATATCACAAAAGTTTTTTATCTGTACTTAATTTATTAACATTATTTAGGTAATTTAAATATATGTAATCAGATTCACCGACTTCTTAATCATTTAAAAATTGTTGAACGATTTTCCATTATAAATTACGAGATATAACCGTTTAGGTAAACTAAATATGACTTTTTTCGTGTATAACAAAAGAAGGGAGAGCCTATTAAAAATTTGCGATTGTAAAAGATAGCTAATTTTAAGCTTTTTCTAATACATTTACACTAACACGGTGTGTCTCGACTACAATTGACTAAAAAAAATTTGCGAATCGCCGTTTTTTGCAGATATCATTTCTGTTATACCTAAGGATTATTTCAAGACCAAAATTATAAAAGAAGTTAGTGAGGAAACGGAAATAAACACGATTTAAATATTTTATTAGGTTAAATGATATATTTGAAGAAGAATACATGTTCAATTGCGTTTTTTGGTATAGGCTCTATATTTTAATACTAGAAATAATTTCGTTAATTTTTTACATTGTTAAAAGCTCGCAACGATACAAAAATGGCAAAAATGGAGAAAAATTGTTTTTTTCTCCCAAATTGAGCCTTTTCTCTTATGCAGGTCATGAAAAAAGTAAGTTGAAGGTATTCATGTGAAAGCTTATTGAATTGTCCATAAATCTAAACAAAGGATAATATACTACCCTTAATATAACATCCATTTCGAACAAGCCAAATACATCGACTATTCCAGAGCGGGTTTCATCCTGATACAAATTTTCCCCACTTCACGGGCATAAACCTGAGCAAATGCGGGATGTGATTAGGTAGGATAATATAAAGGTAGGGAAAAAATATCAGACACTGGTTATGTCAAAAAGCTGCAGAACATGCAAAATTAATTTATCATATCGGTTTCAGAAAATCGTACAATAAAAAAATCGTTTAAAAAAACGAGTCGATGAATCTTGCAATTTCTTTTTAATTTCTAATCTTTATTCTAAGATCGAAATAAATGAGCCATGTTTGGTAAAAAATGACCAAACATTCTCGAGATATAAGCAATCAAAAAAAAAATTATAAACAATACGAAACATCAAATATCTTGAAATATAAAGGTCGTTGTGATCTGGGCTAAGAACTCGTTCCAGAGAAAGAAAAAGCACACATATTGAAAAGTTTCAGATTAAATGCTCCCAATTTACGCCATTATTCACAGCCGACTAAAAATCAATTTTTTTCCATTCAAGAAAAAAAGATGATGCCGAAAAATTTTTACATAATATTATTCTCCATATTCCTAATCACCTCAATTTTGCTTAAATTTTCCTTATATTTCACAGATATAAACTTTTCAAAAAGAATGACGATTTCGCGAATAATAAAACAAAGGAAGTAGATCATTCAAAATTACGGAAAATTTTTGAAAAAAATGGAGATGATTAGAAATATAGAGAAAAATATTCTGTAAAATTTTTGAGGCTTCATCTTCTTCTTTTGAAGGGAAAAAAGTCTTTTTGTAAAAAAATTGATGTTTAGTCAGGTACGAATACTGGAGTGTATCAGCAATATTTGATCTAAAACTTTCCAAAACGGTAGCTTTTTACTATCTCTTGAACGAGTTCTTTGCCAGATCATAGCGACCTTTATATTTCGAGATATTTGAGTTTATTTATTTTATGAAATTTTTGTTGATCGCTTATATCTCTAGAAAGGAACGGTCATTTTTTACCAGGGTACATTTATTTTGTTTTTAGGCACTCACCCTATACCTATTATTCGCGTCATTTCTAGCCAATTAAAAACAGTGCGTAAATATACGTATTTCGAATCTCCCGCCGCTAACTGGCAGCCGTGGCTGCACTATTAGCTAGACCGATGCCAGCGCGGCTCTGGTGTAATTATTCGAGCGTGCTCGCGTACGTGCTCAATCTGACAGTTCTCGCCGGGTGACAGATCCCTCGAGCTGCTTTCATAAGGAGATCGAACTTTCTTTGTTCATTGCAAAGAAATTGTAGGTTACCTTTTAGAACGAGTCAACTTGTCCCGCGTTCGCATAAAAGAACTCTGCGTTGAGTGTCGGCGTTGAGTCGAGTGTGAACGCGTTCATTTTAGAACGAATCCACCAGACTCGTGTTCGTGTGTAAGGCGATTCCGACGACGCAGTGCGTTAGCAATCTCGAGCGTTTGTGTGTGAGTGTGTATGTGTGAAATCCTCGAGGTGACTTGAGTTTCGGGAACGTTGTCCACGTGCGAATCTTTCGATGTGACCGTTCCAGGACGAGCGTATCACGTAGCAACTTAAAGTTGAGTTGCCCGGTAACTCAGAGTTGGCTCCCCAAGACGTCAGGATGCTGTATGGAGTCCGCGGGCCATTTCCTACGCTCCCCGGGCCCGACTTCCAACCGCGAGCGGTGTGACATCGCGGCAACCATGCTTCTTCGCTTGACGCTGCAACGTCAACGTTCTTTGTCCCAGCGACTTTGTAGCGAGCGCCGTCTGGTACTAGGTAAGAGAGCTCTATAGTTTTTAAGTATTGAATGATCATTCAACTTTCGTTACGTGACCGTCAGCGCGCGCGGCTCTGGCTCGATTCGCGCGCGCTCTCGCATTTGTTCACTTTTGACAGGACCGCCAAGCTGTTCGCGCGCTTAGCAGCCCTGCTCAATTTATAGTTTCATTTTCAGCCTTTTTTGCGTCCTGATTGCCGTGAGTTTGTGTTCGATTGGCTGAGATATATTTCCGTTCTTTTCAGAGCGAATATATTCAGCCTTCCTGCGATCGTGACTCGTGTCGATCGGGGCCTGCCCCGGAAAATTGTAACCGCGTTCGTGCGAGCGTGCGTGAGAATTCGCGCGTGTGTGTGTGTGTGTATCTTGTGTGTGCCTTGTGGCCGTGTTAGGCAAAACTGTGGGGACGGTGTCCACGTGTTGGACTTGAGCCGTCCAGGGCGAGCGCATCGCGGCAACACCCTTGTTGCCCGGCATCGAGGCGTCTGGCTCCCCGAGACGTCGGGGCGCGCCCGGTGCAGGTCGTGGACCATTTTGCGCTCCCCTCGCCCGGCTTGCCAGCCTACTAGGACTCGGCGAGAAGCTGCGGCGGCGTTTCACTACATTCTCGGCTCAGCGACATCCAGGCGGTGCCGTTCGAGCTTTGTGCGGCGGTTTTACTCGGGCTGCGTGCCCAGGTAAGAGAGCTCTCTGTGGCGTTAATATTAAGAGTCTAGGGTAAAGCGCTATCATTAAATTCTTATTTCCCGCGTCTATTGTAATTGTTTGTAGCTTCATTTTCTTAATAAATCTTTACGCTTGCTTCGGCTTTTCCCGCCAAGCCGTGCGGTTTTTTACGCCGAAGCAAGTGCTTTTTTTATCGCGAAATTAATTGTGTTTTTTATTTACTCAACCTTTCACTCACTCATCCCAATCCTTTTTTATTTTAGCTGAACTCACCTTGACTTTATTATTTTAAGTAGATTATTGTTCAGTTATTAGACAAACAAAAAAGCTATCAAACAAGCAATAAATCTTTTGCCGAAGTAGCTAGTGTTATAAGAAGTGTAAAGAAACGAGTTCCAAAAATTATAGTCAAAGCATTAAATAATACACAGCAAGCAGATGTCAAAAAGCGAGTTGCAAAATGTCTTATAAAGGAAAAAAGTATTCAAACGAAAGAATTATACATTAAAAATAAAGATGAGATTGTTGTCAAATGTGTAAATAATGACAGTGTTAAAATTGCTGAAAAGTTATTAAAGAGCAAGTTAGAGGAAGTTTGTGAATTAAGCATTATATATATATATATATATGCTCCAGTCTTTCCGGCCTCGTTCACTGAGGGACGTATACACGCCCGCATCGATGGGATTGACGAAGTTATTGAAATTCTTGTTGAACGTGAGTCGGCGCGTGTTGAAGTCGTTAACGGACTAATTCAAACATTAAATGAGTTGATTCGAGAACAACAAGAGTATGGGACACCTTCGATGTGGTAATTAAAGAAATCAATAACAGCGCGAGTAAATTAAGAAAGGTCAGGACTAATCTGGGTGTTCTCTCCGCGCATATCCTATCTCGGTTCTGAGGAGTGAATAATAGGCTCAAAGAACTGGAAAGTCAGGTCTTTCATTTAACTCAGGTCATGAGCATTCTTAAAATTGAATAAATTAATAAATCAACGTCAATGAAGACTAAGTAAATCAATATCAAAACCAAATCGAATAATGCTAGAGTAAACGCGCATCAAAAGTTAGAATATCACCATTGCTCTCTCTCTCTCTCTCTCTCTCTTCTCTCTCTCTCTCTCTCTCTCTCTCTCTCTCTCTCTCTCTCCACAAATTGCATTAGATTCACATAAAAAAACAGGAAAAGCAAATATAAATGTAATAGATAAGTTGGACATTCAAACAAATAATCAAACGGAGGCTGTCGCAAATGAATGACTATCGTTGGACACTGCTGGGGGGTGCACAGTAGGGGACTGAGAGCAGAATTTATCAATGTGACCTCTCTAGATTGTCATATTGGTACACTCCGTCAACACCTTCTATCTGATCCCTCCTACCACCTTTTTGGAATTGCTGAGACGCACCTTGCTCAAAACATTGACGACAATCGCATTCAGATCAAGGGCTATTCAATTTTAAGATTAGATAGGAATAAATTTGGGGGTGGGTTAGTCCTGTATGTACACAATAGTTTTAAGGCAACCATACTAAACCGCTCACGTACCACCCAGGATGGTACGCCGAACATTTCTGAATATATTATGTGTAGTGTGCAACAGGGCGACCTTCCCCCCGTATTCGTTGCTCTAATTTATAGGCCACCGCATGTACCATTCCTGCAAAATTCAGACCTAATTGATAAGCTAGCTACATACACGCAGGACTATAGCCATAAAATCTTGATGGGTGATCTGAATGCGAACCTGTTGAAGACGTCGGCTGATGCAAGATTCGTTAGGCGATTAGCCAACGATTTAAATCTAAAAATAATAGAGCATGGTGCGACTCATCACCTCGAGGGGTCTCACACATGGATTGATGTCGTTATGACAGATGACAACGACGTGGTGCTGAATGCCAGCAATCAGGCGGCACCCTTTGCCAGCAATCAGGCGGCGCCCTTTGCCAGCAATCACACAATTATAGATGTTGAAATAGATTTTAAATTAAACAATAGCCCCATCACCGATACTTTTAGTTACAGAGATTTTAAAACAATAGAATAGGAAGATCTTCCATCTTACCTGAGTAAATGTGACTGGGCGGCGTTTGATTGAACTGAAGCAATTTACAGCAAAAAATAAAGCTAATCCTCCATGGATTGACGCAGATCTGGCTCACATAATAAAAAAACGTGACGCCGTACGCAGACGACTACAGCGCACAAAAAACGGTAATCTTTGGCAGGAGTACCGGTCTCTCGCGGTCGAAGCAGAACAACGCATGAAAATCGCGCGGGAGACTTACATGCAGAATAAGATTTTTGAAGCCCTAGAAAATAAGAAGGATATTTGGAAAAAACTAAAGGGCTTGGGGCTCCTGCCAAGGGCACGGGGAGGGGGGTTGCATGGCTTCTCGCCGGGTGAGATGAACTCGCACTTTGCGGGGGTATCGGTCTCCCAGAGTGAAGGTAACGTTGATTTGGGTAGCATCTTGGACTCGGCCAGTGACGATGGCTTTGTTTTCAAAGACGTTACAGTGACGGACGTAGTCCTGGCTGTTGCTCATTTCTCGTCGCAGGCTAGGGGTGAGGACGGTATTCCCCAAAGCGTGTAGCTAAGGCTCTCTCGTATATAAGTCGTCATATAGCGAGGGTCTTCAACTCCTCTTTGTCTGGTGGTGTCTTCCCAGGGGCTTGGAGGGGGGCTCACTTGGTGCCTCTAAAAAAGGTTTCAGTGCCATCTACTTTATCAGATTTTCGCCCAATAGCACTATTGAGCTTTCTCTCTAAGGTGCTGGAGAAGATAGTACACAACCAGATTACCGATTTCTTAAGAGGATCCAAACATATCTTGGATCCTCTGCAAACCGGTTTCAGACAGCATCACAGCACCCAGACAGCTCTACTAAAACTAACCGAGGACATACGAACTGGGATAAACGACAATAAGAAACTAATGACAATACTGCTACTGTTCGACTTTAGTAAGGCGTTTGACACTATATCACCATCTAAATTACTTCGTAAGCTGATACGCATGGATTTTTCCAGGAGTGTTCTTCTGTGGATCAAATCATACATTTTTGGTCGCAGGCAAAAAGTCATAACTGACAACAACGGGGAATCTGATTGGCTAACCACCAATCTAGGTGTGCCACAGGGTTCAGTCCTGGGGCCCTTGCTATTCAGTCTTTATATCAATGACTTACAAGACGTACTGACTGGTGGTGATGTTAAACACTTGCTATACGCGGAAGACTTGCAAACTTACACTCAAGTGACATGGCGAGATCTTTATGTGGGTATCAGATGCATGTCGGCTGTTGCGCGGGCAGTGTCGGAGTGGGCCGAAGCATCCGGACTGCGACTCAATGTCGGCAAAACAAAAGCGATCATTTTCGGCTCCGAGCACAACATCAATCGGTTGCAGGATCTTGGTTTGCCCGGCATTGAGTTTCAGGAAGGTGTACATGTGCCATTCTCTGACTCGGTCACAAACCTTGGTGTTGTCATGGACTCTAAACTCACGTGGAAACTGCAGGTTGATGCAGTTGGAAAAAAGTTAAATCGTGCTCTTTACAGCCTACGATTTTTTAGTTCATGCACAACTCAGGCGTTGAGAAAGCAGCTTGCATGCGCGCTGGTAGTGCCACATTTAGATTATTGTTCCGTGGTTCACCTTGATGTGTCTGATGAGCTCGAGACGAAGTTGCAACGACTTCAAAATTCATATGTGAGATACATATGTGGTGTTAGAAAGGATGAGCACATCACTCCTCACAGGAAATATCTTGGCTGGCTTAAAAAAGGAAAGAAGAGCGTACTTTGCGGGGTTATTATTGTATAGGGCAATAAATATGGGACAACCTCCGTACCTTGCGGCTCTCTTTGGTAAAAACACAGCTAGGACTTCCAGTAGGAGCGGTGTGAAAGAGCTCTCGGTTCCGGGATCGCGGACTGATAAGGGTCTCTATTCATTTAGAGCCCAAGGTTCGCGATTCTGGAACACCCTCCCCTGCAGTGTGAGGTATCTGCCGTCCTTATGTAAATTTAAAACGGCGTTAGGCAGGCACCTCAGACAACTGCACGGTGAGTAAGTTGACGTTTTTTCATGATGACGGAGAATTCACATACATGGGTAGTTATTTATTTATTTATTGACTTATTTATTTGTTTATTTATTTATTTATTTAATTATTTATTTATTTATTTATTTATTTATTTATTTATTTATTTATTTATTTATTTATTTATTTATTTATTTATTTATTTATTTATTTATTTATTTATTTATTTATTTATTTATTTATTTATTTATTTATTTATTTATTTATTTATTTATTTATTTATTTATTTATTTATTTATTTATTTATTTATTTATTTATTTATTTATTTATTTATTTATTTATTTATTTATTTATTTATTTATTTATTTATTTATTTATTTATTTATTTATTTATTTATTTATTTATTTATTTATTTATTTATTTATTTATTTATTTATTTATTTATTTATTTATTTATTTATTTATTTATTTATTTATTTATTTATTTATTTATTTATTTATTTATTTATTTATTTATTTATTTAATTATTTATTTAATTATTTATTTAATTATTTATTTATTTATTTATTTATTTATTTATTTATTTATTTATTTATTTATTTATTTATTTATTTATTTATCTATTTATTTATCTATCTATTTATTTATTTATTTATTTATTTACTTAATTATTTATTTATTAATTTACTTAATTATTTATTTATTTATTAATTGTATCTTTTTATTTTTTTTATTTTAATTTATCCGTTCTCCCGAGTTCTGTATTCTTAGTCGTGAAAAATGTTGTAATATACAAAATATAAAGAGTACATTTTAATAAAGAGTAAATATATCTGCGTGTGTGATGAGTGTATGTATCGGCTGAATTGTAATTGTTTTTAAATTGTGACGTTATGGATGTACGTGTATGCAAGAATGAGTAGACTTCAGAAATTGTTATGGAACTGTGATATAAACAAACTGTGATATTAGATAATGACAAATTTGTGCAACAATTTTTATATTTATACACTGACGAACTGTGATAGTGATCAAAGACTTAATGTAATGACAAAATAACAATTTTTATGTAATGTATTTTTGCCAAAAATGACAAATAAATCGTATATCTATCTATCTCTCTCTCTCTCTCTCTCTCTCTCTCTCTCTCTCTCTCTCTCGTGCTATTGTGTCGCAAATGTTGTTGGCTGTGTACTCCGGCTAAAAAGTGTTTACTGGTGAACTTATTTCCTCGGCGTGACTTGGTGTGGGTGATTCGCGGGCACTGTTGTGTGGACTGGCTTTCTGCTGAAAAATTGAAGCTGAGAGTGCAGTAATTGCAGTGCTTTTTGCATCAGATATAACTGCACGGGATGCCGGAACGGCTTGTTGGCGCCTTGATTGGACAAAGGTACAAGATGATGAAGGATATTAAATTATGACGAGAATATTTAAAAATTGCTTCTGATGCGGAAAAGAGAGCAGAACAGGCCCACAACTCCTTCGTTCAAAATAGAATTTTCGATACGCTGAATGATAAAAAAGATATTTGGAAAGAGCTGCGTTCTCTGGGCTTATTGCCTGCTGTTAAAGAAGATCTTCACGGATTTACCTCGGAGGAGCTTAAATATAACTTTGCTGGTGTATGTCTCTCAGGATGAATGTGATAGGAAATTGGGAGGCATCGTGGCCTCGGCCTCAGACGAGAGCTTCAATTTTAAGGAGGTCTCCTCAACGGACGTGGTTTTCGCCATCTCCCATTTCTCGTCGCAGGCGGTCGGGGAGGGTGGCATTCCGCAAAGGGTGGTAGAAACGGCTCCTCCAGCTATCAGTACACATCTCGCCAAATTATTCAAGCTATCGCTGTCATGTGGCATTTTTCCGGGGAGCTGGTAAAGGACTCACTTGGTGCCTTTGAAGAAGACAACCGTACCATCCTCGGTCACGGACATTTATCCAATAGCCCTTTTGAGATTTCTTTCTAAGGTCCTCGAGAAAATTGTAGACACACAGATCTCCGAATATATAACGGCAAAAAATATATTTAGTCCTCTTCAGGTCTGGTTTAGACAGTACCACAGCACTCAGACCGCTTTACTCAAACTATCGGAGGACATACCTGGTGGTATCGACTGCGTTAAATAAAAAATTGCTCACCATACTTCTACTTTTTGATTTTAGTAAAGCACTGGATACCATCTCACGACAAGGCTACTTCGTCAGCTGATTAGAATGAGGTTCCCTAGGAAAGTAATCATGTGGATTAAATCCTACATTGCAGTGCGACTACAAAGGGTTATCACCAAAATTAGCGGCCAGTCAGATTGGCTCACAACCAATCTTGGAGTTCCACAGGGCTCGGTCCTGGGACCTCTTCTTCTCAGTCTATATATTAATAACCAGACAGAAATTTTTGACTCCACTTACATTAGACACTTACTATACGCTTACGACTTACAGATACATACGCAAGTCTAACTGACGGACTTAATTGAAGGCATCATGCGCTTAACAGCTGGAGCACGGACTGTGTCGGCATGGGCGTCGTCTGCGGGTCTACGCCTCAATGTCAATAAAATGAAGGCTATTATTTTTCTCTCGGTTTGTAATATTATCTCCTTAAGACAACTAGATCTGTCAGGCATTAAGGTGGAGAATGGTGTATTCTTTCCCTTCGTTGACTCTGTAACGAACCTCGGTGTTGTAATGGATTCAAAATTGATATGTTAACAGCACGTAGATTACGCCAGGAAGCGCGTTAATCGGGTTCTTTATGGGTTAAATCTTTTTGGATCCTGCACCACCGAGGCTCTACGTAAGCAGCTCGTAAGCTCAGTCATCATCCCTTACCTCAACTACTGTACAGTTGTCTACCTTGATGTATCTCAGGAGCTGCAGACTAAACTACAAAGACTGCAGAATTCCTATGTGAGATATATTTGCGGCATCAGGAGGGATGAACACATCACCCCCTACAAATTGGAGCTGGACTGATTAAACGTAAAACAACGACGCACATATGTTGCCGTGCTACTACTTCATAAGATTATAAGAATGGGGCAACCACCCTATCTTGATGAATTTTTTTGTAAATAATCAGGCCAGAACCTCCAGTAGTGGTGTGACAAGTAAAGATATCTCAGTTCCAGGGTCCGGAAAACGTGACAATATTTTAACAAATCTACGAGATATGTATTCTAAATAACGTAATGCGTACTATATTTAGATTTGAGACTATGTGCAATGACGATAAATTAAGACTTAAATCATGTGATGTTTTTGATTTATGTAACTTGACTGTACATTACTTTTTGTTTTTATCAACAAATAAATACATATCAATCAATCAAAAATCAATCATTAAATTATATAAATAATTCCCCTTCCAAAACCTAAGCCACTACAAATAAACTATTAAAGGAGCAGGCGGTCATGCACGATCTCGAACTGCTTGACCAACGCCAAAACAAATTGCAAAAAAAGCTCGATAAGATTGTAGGTAACGAGGATGACGCAGCATAGAGAGAGGCTAAATCACCGCGATTACATGCAACTATAATTGAAACCATTAAAAGTGAGTTCAAGGCTCAAATAGATGCACTAACGCAAAAAATCGATAAAATGCAAAAAGACAAAACCGAATATCGAACGTGCATCAATGACTTAGAATACGATCTAAACCGGCTGCCAATAGCACGACTTTTATTTTCGCGTGGATATGTCTGTTTCGCTGAAAATTATCTTTCTTATTTCGACTTACTTATTCCCACTATTGTAATTCATAGCATATTCGTCCTAGTTATAACGATAGTCATCGCAATAATCCTCCTTTGTTGCAACCGAAATTAATAATATTCGAATTGAAAGGAAAAATAAAAAAACATATATTTTAATTTCTATGAATTAAAACTAAAATCGAATGCTATTTTAATGATTTATAGCAATTTACATTTTACCTCTAAAACGGAATATTACATGTTTTTTATTTTCTTAATATTTACTTTATGTACATATTTAAACCGAGCATTATTGCGGCAATTTATGATATTTCGCCTTGGGTGCCACTGTAACTAGATGGCCACCCCTTTAATACAAATTTTCCAATTTACAAATTATAAATTTAAATTATCAATTACTAAATTTGAAATCTACGTCGGGCGCCACTGTAACTGAGTGGCTGCCATTAAAGTACAAATTATCGAGTATTTTTTCAAATGTTCTTTTTTTTCTGCAACGTTTTAAATTTACTTTATATTATTTATTTTTACGTTGGGCGCCACTGTTACTGGAAAAGGTCTCTACCTCACTCATTATCCATCAATAATATATTTACAAATTCGCTAGACGTCTAAGCCGCAGTGGACGGCGAGCATGTCGAGAGTCCAGCCACAGAGAGAAAATGTGCTCCAGTCTTAGCATTATATTCGCTTACCTGCGTGTTCTGGCGGCTCCCGTCGCCTGCAGAGAGTGGCGTGGATACATCGCTGGGGCTTTATCAGAAGGAACATACTATGACTTGAGGGGTTGATCGAAATGGATATTCTTAATTCTATTTTACTAATAGTCTGATTTTTATTCAGTAAAGCTTAAACTTAATATGTCATACAGTTTTGAGCGTGCCGAACTGCAAGAAAGGTACGCGCGATCAGTTACTGGATGACCAACCCGGATCTGCGATACAGGATATAACGGAGCCCAGTGCCCATTGACAGGGTACTGGCTCGCTTCGCTCGGGCAGTAAATGCACCCTCTGGACAAATATTCTCGTAAGGGCAGTACAATCACCCAAGGGAAAAATCTACTTTTGCGTCGTGTTGCATATAGTATTTTATTTCACTCTCCACTAAAAGACCACTTATTGGTATTTTTGGAAAATTTTTAGAAAAAATTTACTTTTGCCCCGCTAATTTTACTTTTGCCCCGCAAAACTAATTTTCGGGAAAAATATGCCACTTTCGCCCACGGTTCGCTTGAAGCAGGCACAAGTTGACCTAAAATGTGTCCGAAATCGGCTAACGCATAAAGTTTCTGTATCATCTGGGGATAAAAAATCTGTATAAATGCAAATCCTAAGTGCAGTTCGCTCGTGAGAGGAAGAGTCAGCCGCTTTTGTATGGTCATTTTGTATGGACACAGTCATTTTTATAAACTCTATTATTGAAAAATTCTTACATACATGAACTAAAAATTGTTCAAATGTGATTTTTTTTCTCAAATTTACATGTAATTTTGTCAACGGCTCTTTGAATAATGCTGCTGTTCCAATTTTGTTCGCTTTCTTAGTGTAATATAAAAACAGCTTAACTGACTAATTTAAAAAAATTATTTTCTTTGATAAATTTAGTTCATATTTCTCCGCTAGATGTCGCATACCTTTTTTCACAACCCTTTATAGAAATTGGTATCTTTAAACTATATGTATAAGAGGATATCTGTAGTAATAGAACTGCGTTAAAAAATTTTTAACGTCACAAATTGGTTGCTACATTTAAGATTATTTTATTAAATAATCTTTATTTAATAATAAAATAATATTATTTTATTAAATAATCTTTAGGTTTTAAAATGCCTTCCAAAAGTTGTCATAATGACAACAGAAAAAAAGTATGCGGCCCATGTGGGAAAAAAATTGTATTAGGAACTGTAAATCCTCAAAAGTTTTTAATAAATAAAAACACTGAACATCTTATAAAACAGTATATATCAAAAGATTATGATTTGACTGATGAGAAATATCCCTTGAGTATATGTAAATCTTGTTCTGTAACTCTTCTCGAAATTGATAAAGATATTTTTAACAGACAATTGCAAAATATGCCTAAATATAAAGAAATTATATTACCAAAAATAACTCGTTTAACTGAAAGTGACTGTAATTGCTACATTTGTTTGACTGCCAGATTTACAGGGCATGTTAAGAATAAGAGAGGAAAAGGTAAGTTAAAGATGTGAAAATTAGAGTCACTTTCTTTGAAACAAAAGCTTACATCTACAGAATCGATAAAGTTATGTACTCGTAGTACGTGTTTTCAAGAAATTGGTAAAGGAAAATCGCATACTTGTAATAATGTAAATAGTAATGTGATGAAAATAGTCGAAAAACTTCCTGAAAAAAGTCAAGAGCAACTTCTTTCTAGTATCATAAAGAAGAAATTTGCTTCTCATGCAGATACGAGTGGAAAATTCAAAAATTCTGATGTAAATGTTTCTACTGGTGGTCGACAAATAAGAATAAAAATAAATCCAGTTGCAAATAAAAATGTTTCGTTTGATGAAGAATCTTTAGATAATTTAAAAGTTAAAATAGGAGCTTCTAGTAGTAAGATGAAAAAAATTACAAATTTTATAAGATGTCATGTGGGACGAAAATCTATTCCTGTAGATTACTCGAAGCACATGACGGAAATGTCGAATTCGCTAAGAGATGTATACAAAACAGGAGTATATGAATTTGAATGTGAAAAGTCGACCAATAAAGCACTGCGACCTGTCGTTTATGCGGACGCCGAAGAACTACTTGATCGTGTCATTGAAAAAAGAAATTTGCAAGGAAATGTAATTGTTAAAGTCATGGCTGATAGTGGTCAAGGCTTTTTCAAAATAAGCTTAACTATCCTTCCCGAAAACTACTCTCCTGTTGAAGACAGCTCTCTAGAAGAGACTTATAATGATGAAAATTTCCAATACAATCCTGAGGATTTGAATGAAAATAAAAAAAGAAAATTGTATACTGAAGGTGGCAGCATAAGTAAAAAAGGTAAGCTCACCAGTGTCGATGGTTTGATACTTTTATGCATAACTCCTGATATAAAAGAAATACATGCTAATATGAAAACTTTATTTGACATAACTAATATAAATAATATTCCTTTCAAGTTTGTTGCAGATTTTAAACTTTTATTGATTGTGAATGGACAACAAACTGCTACGTCAGCCTACCCTTGTCCATATTGTTTTGTTTCTCTACACGATTTAAGGAGTAAACCCGATTCCAACAGCAGCGATAATGCTAGTAGTTCATATCATCAAATTGGAATGGAGAATAATACTGAACTAAAAACATATGGAAACTTAAGAGCAGATTATGAAAAATACTGCCTTGCAGGGAAAGATAAAAAATATAGCAAAGAACGTCATAGCACTATAAATTCTCCTCTTTTCGATGAAAGCGACGACACTTACGTACTTCAGAAGTGTGTGATTCCTGAGTTACATGTGCAGCAGGGTTTTGTTAATAATTTATTTTGGAAAGGATTAGTTCCTTTATTAGGCGAAAAAAAAGCTTTATTGTGGCCAAAAAAATTTAATTTAATATCTAAAAATTATCATGGAGATGCATTTGAAGGGAACGCGTGTAGAAAGTTACTGAAAAATGCGGATATGCTTAATGATAAAGATATTTACGGAGATGTAGGTATATATAACATAATGCCCTATATCACAGCTTATAAAGCAATGAATAAAGTAGTAAATTGCTGTTTTACCTCTGGAAAAGTAGGGCCTTCTCTTGATGCTCATATCAACGAGTTAAAGAACGCTTTAAACAGTATTGATAATCTTTCTGAAACTTTAAAAATTCATGTTCTAATTTCACACGTTAAAGAAAGTTTAAAGTTTATAGAAAAGAATAATGGATTAGGGTATTGGTCAGAACAAAGTGGTGAATCAATACACCATGAGTTTTTGAAGTTTTGGGAACGTTATAAAGTCAGCAGTATCCATCATGATGCTTACTTATCAAATTTATTTAAGGCAGTAGTTGAATTTTCATCCCTTCACCTTTAAAGTACTATTATTTAATTATTTATTTTTATTTTAATTCTGTTTTCATTTAAAAGTTTTGTAGTAAAAGATAAAAACCAAAAAAAAGAAAAAAAATACCAAAAAAAAACAAAAAAAAACATGGGGTCATTCATCCACTACGTTCTCGTCGTTGATCCTGGGTCTCGCTAAAGGTGGATTTATAGATATGTATGAATTATATATAAATAAAAAAGTAGACAATTCATATTTTTTTCATCATTTATGACGCAAATTATATTAAAATTTCTTAAATTCTGCATAAAACTGCACATAATGAATAAAGCGAAAAAAATTGGAAAAGCAGCATTATTCAGAGAGCCGTTGACAAAATTACATGTAAATTTGAGAAAAAAACAAATTTGAACAATTTTTAGTTCATGTATGTAAAAATTTTTCAATAATACAGTTTAGAAAAATGACTGTGTCCATACAAAATGACCATACAAAAGTGGCTGACTCTTCCTCTCACGAGCGAACTGTACTTAAAATAGAAAAATGGCCATAACTTGCGAAACCGAGCAGCTAAGATTTGCATTTATACAGATTTTTTATCCCCAGATGATACAGAAACTTTCTGCGTTAGCCGATTTCGGACACATTTTAGGTCAACTTGTGCCTGCTTCAAGCGAACCGTGCGCCCCGCTTATCAGCGGCAAAACGTGGGCTTTCTAGTGGGGTGTGGAATAAAATATATTTTATTGACAGTCCACTTTTACGAGGTGAAATGTTTGTTATATAGTTAAGTTATTTACATATTATTTAAAGTGTATGTGTTTCATATCCCATATTACATAAAAACGGAATTAAATAAACGATAACAATACTTTTCTAGTTTAAACTTTTGTAAAAGGTTTTTTTAGAAGATTACGCAAAGTTTTATATGTATATTCCCTTATATTCTCTTATGCTTAAATCCTGAAATCGTTGTTATATTTACTATTAGATATAACCAAAACTTTATTGTTAAATTTTACATAAAATATAGTTTATTTAAATGTAAATAAATTAACTAAAGAAGTAGTCATACTTTCTTACTTCAGACCTTTTGTAACGAGGCAATTAGAGTCGTTACAGATACGCTCGCTGCGTGTTTCTCGCGCAGCGAGAGAAGCCCAAACAGAATGTGTGTACAGCAGATACCCATATACACACACATAAGTGGTCGCCGGAGTCGGCCGCGCACATACAGAGGCACACCTCGGCAAGATATAAGTAAGAGAGAAAGAGAGAGAGAGAGAGAGAGAAAGAGAGAGAGAGAGAGAGAGAGAGAGAACTATGAGGCAGCGCAGCCGCGGAAATGAGAGAGACAGAGAACATCAGCAGGGAGAGGACGAGAAAAGAGGAGAGAGGCGCGGAGCTAGAGCGAGGGGAGATTCGTAAAGAGGCGCTCTTCTTCCGCGAATCGCGCGAAGCAGCGGACGTTATTCCAAATCGTGCCCGGGCGCGAGCAGCCCGAGCAAACGCCTTCGACGAGAGAGCCGGAGTCCAACGCCCGATGTGACCGGAGATCTGCGACCTCTCAGACGACTCACCTAGCCAGTACCCTGTCAATGGGCACTGGGCTCCGTTATATCCTGTATCGCAGATCCGGAGAGGACGAATGAGTGAGTACCACAAATCCTCGTGGAGTGCAGCGGGGGTTGGTCATCCAGTGACTGATCGCGCGTACCTTTCTTGCAGTTCGGCGCGCCCAAAACTGTATGACATATTAAGTTTAAGCTTTTATGAATAAAAATCAGACTGTTAGTAAAATAGAATTAAGAATATCCCTTTCCATCAACCCCTAAAGTCATAGATTGTTCCTTGTGATAAAGCCCCACCGATGTATCCACATGGCTCTCCGCGGGCGACGAGAGCCGACAGAATACGCAGGTAAGCGAATATAATGCTAAGACTGGCCGAAGCACATTTTCTCTCTGTGGCTGGACTCTCGACATGTTCGCCGTCCACTGCGGCTTAGACGTGTAGCAAAATCTGTAAATATATTATTGATGGATAATGAGTGAGGTAGAGACCTTTTCCAGTAACAGTGGCGCACAAAGTAAAAATAAATAATTTAAAGTAAATTTAAAACGTAGAAGAAAAAAAAGAACATTGGAAAAAATACTCGATAATTTGTACTTTAATGGCAGCCACTCAGTTACAGTGGCGCCCGACGTAGATTTCAAATTTAAAAATTGATAATTTAAATTTATAATTTTTAAATTGGAAAATTTGTATTAAAGGGGTGGCCATCTAGTTACAGTGGCACCCAAGGCGAAATATAGCTTTAAATATGTACATAAAGTAAATATTAAGAAAATAAAAAACATGTAATATTCCGTTTTAGAGGTAAAATGTAAATTGCTATAAATCATTAAAATAGCATTCGATTTTAGTTTTAATTCATAGAAATTAAAATATATGTTTTTTTTATTTTTCCTTTCAATTCGAATATTATTAATTTCGGTTGCAACAAAGGAGGATTATTGCGATGACTATCGTTATAACTAGGACGAATATGCTATGAATTACAATAGTGGGAATAAGTAAGTCGAAATAAGAAAGATAATTTTCAGCGAAACAGACATATACACGCGAAAACAAAAGTCGTGCTATTGGCAGCCGGTTTAGATCGTATTCTAAGTCATTGATGCACGTTCGATATTCGGTTTTGTCTTTTTGCATTTTATCGATTTTTTGCGTTAGTGCATCTATTTGAGCCTTGAACTCACTTTTAATGGTTTCAATTATAGTTGCATGTAATCGCGGTGATTTAGCCTCTCTCTATGCTGCGTCATCCTCGTTACCTACAATCTTATCGAGCTTTTTTTGCAATTTGTTTTGGCGTTGGTCAAGCAGTTCGAGATCGTGCATGACCGCCTGCTCCTTTAATAGTTTATTTGTAATGGCTTAGGTTTTGGAAGGGGAATTATTTATATAATTTAATGATTGATTTTTGATTGATTGATATGTATTTATTTGTTGATAAAAACAAAAAGTAATGTACAGTCAAGTTACATAAATCAAAAACATCACATGATTTCAGTCTTAATTTATCGTCATTGCACATAGTCTCAAATCTAAATATAGTACGCATTACGTTATTTAGAATACATATCTCGTAGATTTGTTAAAATATTGTCACGTTTTCCGGACCCTGGAACTGAGATATCTTTAGTTGTCACACCACTACTGGAGGTTCTGGCCTGATTATTTACAAAAAAATTCATCAAGATAGGGTGTTTGCCCCATTCTTATAATCTTATGAAGTAGTAGCACGGCAACATATGTGCGTCGTTGTTTTACGTTTAATCAGTCCAGCTCCAATTTGTAGGGGGTGATGTGTTCATCCCTCCTGATGCCGCAAATATATCTCACATAGGAATTCTGCAGTCTTTGTAGTTTAGTCTGCAGCTCCTGGGATACATCAAGGTAGACAACTGTACAGTATTTGAGGTAAGGGATGATGACTGAGCTTACGAGCTGCTTACGTAGAGCCTCGGTGGTGCAGGATCCAAAAAGATTTAACCCATAAAGAACCCGATTAACGCGCTTCCTGGCGTAATCTACGTGCTGTTAACATATCAATTTTGAATCCATTACAATACCGAGGTTCGTTACAGAGTCAACGAAGGGAAAGAATACACCATTCTCCACCTTAATGCCTGACAGATCTAGTTGTCTTAAGGAGATAATATTACAAACCGAGAGAAAAATAATAGCCTTCATTTTATTGACATTGAGGCGTAGACCCGCAGACGACGCCCATGCCGACACAGTCCGTGCTCCAGCTGTTAAGCGCATGATGCCTTCAATTAAGTCCGTCAGTTAGACTTGCGTATGTATCTGTAAGTCGTAAGCGTATAGTAAGTGTCTAATGTAAGTGGAGTCAAAAATTTCTGTCTGGTTATTAATATATAGACTGAGAAGAAGAGGTCCCAGGACCGAGCCCTGTGGAACTCCAAGATTGGTTGTGAGCCAATCTGACTGGCCGCTAATTTTGGTGATAACCCTTTGTAGTCGCACTGCAATGTAGGATTTAATCCACATGATTACTTTCCTAGGGAACCTCATTCTAATCAGCTGACGAAGTAGCCTTGTCGTGAGATGGTATCCAGTGCTTTACTAAAATCAAAAAGTAGAAGTATGGTGAGCAATTTTTTATTTAACGCAGTCGATACCACCAGGTATGTCCTCCGATAGTTTGAGTAAAGCGGTCTGAGTGCTGTGGTACTGTCTAAACCAGACCTGAAGAGGACTAAATATATTTTTTGCCGTTATATATTCGGAGATCTGTGTGTCTACAATTTTCTCGAGGACCTTAGAAAGAAATCTCAAAAGGGCTATTGGATAAAAGTCCGTGACCGAGGATGGTACGGTTGTCTTCTTCAAAGGCACCAAGTGAGTCCTTTACCAGCTCCCCGGAAAAATGCCACATGACAGCGATAGCTTGAATAATTTGGCGAGATGAGTACTGATAGCTGGAGGAGCCGTTTCTACCACCCGTTGCGGAATGCCACCCTCCCCGACCGCCTGCGACGAGAAATGGGAGATGGCGAAAACCACGTCCGTTGAGGAGACCTCCTTAAAATTGAAGCTCTCGTCTGAGGCCGAGGCCACGATGCCTCCCAATTTCCTATCACATTCATCCTGAGAGACATACACCAGCAAAGTTAGATTTAAGCTCCTCCGAGGTAAATCTGTGAAGATCTTCTTTAACAGCAGGCAATAAGCCCAGAGAACGCAGCTCTTTCCAAATATCTTTTTTATCATTCAGCGTATCGAAAATTCTATTTTGAACGAAGAAGTTGTGGGCCTGTTCTGCTCTCTTTTCCGCATCAGAAGCAATTTTTAAATATTCTCGTCATAATTTAATATCCTTCATCATCTTGTACCTTTGTCCAATCAAGGCGCCAACAAGCCGTTCCGGCGTCCCGTGCAGTTATATCTGATGCAAAAAGCACTGCAATTACTGCACTCTCAGCTTCAATTTTTCAGCAGAAAGCCAGTCCACACAACAGTGCCCGCGAATCACCCACACCAAGTCACGCCGAGGAAATAAGTTCACCAGTAAACACTTTTTAGCCGGAGTACACAGCCAACAACATTTGCGACACAACAGCACGAGAGAGAGAGAGAGAGAGAGAGAGAGAGAGAAAGAGAGAGAGAGATAGAGCAATGGTGATATGCTAACTATCTGCTACTAATTCTGACGGTACGGACGACCTCAGAAATCTCCGCCTAAACAAGTGCACAAACGCCCCGGCACTTTTGGATTCGCTCTTGGCTAATAATAATGCGAATCCAGATCGCTCTATGCAGCATCATTTGTCGCTATCAGCTGGTAATAAAGCAGCCGGTGTCTCTCACCAACGCCTCTCCCTTCTCCACCGCAGCTGGACTCGACAACACTACGGATGCCGCAGGCACATCTTCATGTCTATCTCCGTCTCTATCTCCATCTCTCTCTCGCTCCACGCCGTTCGCAATACCAACTACTGGAGAACAGTATGTTCTCCCACTGTTACTACAGCAACAGTCGACTGCCGCTGGTTGTACCACGAATTGGCCTGCGCTTGGACTACCGGCTTACTCTACAGCGACTGCATCGAGCGCTAAACAACTTGAAAAATCCGAGAATGCTGATGATATGCTAAATATGATGAAGCAACTTATGCTGCAGCCGACGCAACTGATTTCTGCAGAATTCAATGCATTAAAAGAAGCACAATAAAAACAGTTCGAACAATTTTGCACGAGACTAGAGAACCTAATTGAAGAAAGGCTACATGACTTAACTGCGATTAACACAAGACTCGAAGACCATCAATCACAGATACAAAAATGTGTCCAAACGTCTGAGTCGCAAAATGCACAACTCCAACAGTTGAACCAGAAAGTTGAAGCACTTGCCAACAGATCTTCGCTGAGTATTACCACTGCAACCCCAGCGCCTGCAGCTACTTTTGATTCTGCGGAACTTATCATCTCCGGTGTCCCACTTGACATTTTCCTGATCCCACACCAGATTGTCATAAAAGTTCTGGGAGCCTTGAATTTGCCCAATCTTGATGGGGATATTTTGTCAACGGAGGGTTTTCCGCGGACTTCGGCCACATCATCGGACACTCGACAACAATCAGCTCCTGTTTTTCGGTCTCAAGAGTCCAATACGCACCCGCATAATGGTAATTCATTATCTTCACGTTCCGCAAATTTTCGTAGCGTAGTAGTAAAATTTAAATCTGCTCATATTCGTGACCACTTCGTTGATATTTCTGCGAAATTTGTACCCTAGGTATGTATATAATCTTATGTTAAAAGCCAGATCGCAATCTAGTAAATTAGGGTACAAACGACCCAGAGTTATCAACTTGGTGGTACACATGTGCAAAGATAATGCATCTGCTCTTATTCCGATCAATAGTGATTATGACATACTAGCTTGCCAGCCGATAATAGAAGCTAGCAAACGGGCCCCTCAGGTCTTAAATAATTTGTCCGGCGATCTTATTGAGATGTCCGATCTGTCAAGTGCTAATGTCTCACCGCATTTTTCGACAGGTGCCAACGCGAGCGACAATTCTTATAATTAAGATCGGTTAATACGAATACGGTACACTCCCCACCCCCTGTCCTCCTCCGTGGTGTCGAAATCATGCATGCCAACGTCAATGGTCTTACAACCCATTTCGAGGAAGTAGAAGCATATCTTGACCTTCACCCCAAACATATAGTAGGCATCACAGAATCAAAACTGTCTAGTGAGGACAAAGACATACCTGTGGCCATTGACGGGTATGCCCTGATTCGGCACGATCGCGTAAGACGTGCAGGTGGAAGAATCGCTATATACATTAACAACAACTTTAAGTTTAAGACTCTTGCGACGTCCGATGTCCGTGATGACAGCGTCCCTGAGCATATTATAATGGAAATCACCCATGATTGCAAATCAGTCTTATTTTCAGTAGTTTATAGGCCACCAAAAACAGCAATGCCGCACGAATTTTTTCACAAACTCTCAGCTTTTTTCACACGTTACGACAGTATAATTATCACGGGTGATTTCAATGTGAACATGTTATCTACTGCGTCATACGAAGCCAAATACATGTATGACATCATTCGATCGAATGCTCTGTACCTTGTTCCTTCTGGGCCAACTCACCATACGATCAACGCACTACGTCTTCAATCTCACACATGGCTCGATCTATTTATTGTACATTCGCCTTCAGCGGTTATAAGATATAGCAAATCAGATGCTCCGTTTACCTATGGGCACGATAGTATAGAATTGATATACCTTTTAGTATTATGCGCAATATTTCTCGCCAAATTAAAACTCGTGATCTCCGTGGTCTCAACAGAGCTCAGTATCTCGCTGATTTATCCAATAATTTGAATGATGTTAAACACCACAATAATATTAATCAATTAATCACTCGATTTAACAATGCTGTCACTTGCTCCCTTAATAAATTTGCACCTTTTCGTTCCGGTAATATATGTAATCGCCGAAAACCATGGGTCTCATCTGATATCCGATCCGCCATGAAAGAACGGGATAGAGCTTATAAGAGAGCACGTGACAGGGGACATCAACTTACCGAATATCGAGCTCTGCGTGCATGGGTCCTACAAAAGCTTCGAAATTCAAAAAACGCTTATTATGCTAATGAAATAGCCAGAGTTCAACGCTCAAATCGTCTATGGAGTTCTCTCAACGGGCTAGGCATAACATCCTCTCGATCAACCTCGCCTTTTTCGCTCTTTTCACACAACGATATTAATAATCATTTTGCATCCATCGCTAACGCATCTAGATCATCTCCTGTACTCCCACTACCACCCCCCCCCCCCCTCAGCTCCGTCTCATATACATTTACTAACTTTCTCTAACATCACCCCCAGTGATGTCTCTGAAGCACTTGCCTGAGCCAAGTCCAAGACTTACGGGCTTGATGCAATCACTATTAAACATCTTTCACTCTAATGTCCCACCATTCTCGAAACACTTACCACAATTTTCAATCTATCAGTCACCAAGGCATCTTATCCAACGCTTTGGAAACAGCCTCTTATTACTCCTATTCCTAAAGTACCGGCTCCATCCGACATATCTGAGCTACGACCCATTGCTAGGTTGTCTGAGTACTCTAAGTTGTTAGAGAAGATTCTATCTAAGCAACTTCTGTGTCACATTGAGAAACACAACCTTTTCATACCACGGCAAGCTGGCTTTAGAGCAGGTCACAGTACTCAGACGGCTCTGCTCGGCGTTCTTGATGACATAAGATTCGAAATGGATAGCTCTGGTTTCACGATCTTAGTCTTATTTGATTTTTCCAAGGCGTTTGATACGATTCCCCATCACATATTAATTCATAAACTTCGATCATTTAGAATCAGTGATCACCCCATACAGTGCATTATTTCTTATCTTGCTGATAGATGCCATGCTGTTATTGATGAAGGTGGCCGCATATCGGACTGGATTGATACTTGGGCTGGCGTTCCCCAGGGGGAACGCCAACCCAACTCCGTTCTAGGCCCACTATTGTTCGCCATCTTCATCAATGACCTCCCCATGGTACTGAAATTCACCAGACACATGATCTACGCTGATGACACTCAAATTTACAGAAGCTGCAAACGCCATGATCTCATTGACACCACTAACAAGGTATCTGAGGATTGCGCTGCGATTGCCAAGTGGGCCTCTTGCAATGGACTCACTCTAAATCTGTCCAAAACCAAAGCAATGCTCTTTGGTAGCACATTAAACATTTCATTGATCGATTTAGAACTCTTACCTAAGGTTACAGTCAATGGCACTCCCGTCTCTTTTGTCAATGAAGTCAAACATTTGGGTGTCTGGTTGACTTCTGATCTTAATTGGGGAAGGCAAGTATCACACATCTATCAGCAAGTGTTTCGCACCCTCAGACAGCTACGCCCTCAGCAACGTGCTCTTTCATTTGGTGTCCGTAAATCACTTGTGCACTCACTCATCCTCCCTCACTTTGATTATGCCTGCCTTGTCTACCATGACCTAACTGGTGAACAGAACATGAAGCTTCAGCGGACGCAGAATGCATGCACCCGCTTTGTTTTTTGTACCATTCCCTGGATGGCTCATGTTATCCCCTATCGCAAACGGCTAGGGTGGCTCACGGTGAAGGCCCGAAGAGAGTACTTCATGGGTGCGCTGACGTTTACTGTACTTAAAACTGGTTGTCCAGATTATTTGAAGTCTAACTTCATACTCACGGCAGATAGTGATGTGCGTAGATCAGCTCGACTCCGCACTGAACCCCTCCTCATCCGTAACTTCAAAACTTCCTTCTATGCCAATTCCTTCGTAATAGCCGCCTCATATTTTTGGAACAGCCTACCAGAACACTTTACCTCCCTGCCTCCCAAAACTACCTCTCTCCAAACCATCAAATCCTTATTACTAAGTTACCTCAACAGTTGTGATGTTCAGTCTGATCTTGCACACAAGTAAACTCAAAAATTCTAAATATAAAGGTTCCTAGTAACTTTAATGCTACGTACATATTGCTGCTTTAATTTTAATTTTAGCTTTAATTATACTTATATATCTCTATATTTTTATATTGTTATTGCGTCATATTTTGCGGCCAAAGAGCCGTTCAGATTACTTTATGTCTTATTTTATTTTATACACCGAATATTGTTCGAGCCTGTACATACTATTGTTAAACACTATTATTGCGAGCGTACCGACCACGTTACATATTATATTATTATATTACAAATAAATCTAAATCTAAATCTCTCCTGCGTTAATCCGACTCTTAATCGTTGAGGTGTTATGAACGGCACTTGTACGTGATGTATTTGCAGGACTTTTATTTTATCACCGCGGTGCTGTTATGTTTGTGCCATTAAAGTATTTATTGCAGACGTATTTTTTATATCATTATGTTTCTTTGTAGTGATCAGTTTTATACATTTTATGTGACACTGCGATTTGCATTTTCCACCGCAAGTTGGTGAATTTACACGTTAATAATTACAGCAGACTGGATATGTTGTTTGCTCCATGAGGTGCTGCCTTCGTGCGGCAGAAAAAATAATTACAAGTCGCCAAAGTGTGCAGAGGCAAGATGCAAAGTACTTGTCTTAGGTTAGATTGTTTACGCAACGTACCTGGGGCATGCGAACTGATTCCAATCAAGGCGCCAACAAGCCGTTCCGGCGTCCCGTGCAGTTATAACTGATGCAAAAAGCACTGCAATTACTGCACTCCCAGCTTCAATTTTCAGCAGAAAGCCAGTCCACACAACAGCGCCCGCGAATTATCCACGCCGAGGAAATAAATTCACCAGTAAACACTTTTTGGCCGGAGTACACAGCCAACAACATGTGCCACACAACAGCACGAGAGAGAGAGAGAGAGAGAGAGAGAGAGAGAGAGAGAGAGAGAGAGAGATAGAGAGAGATAGAGAGAGAGCAATGGTGATATTCTAACTTTTGATACGCGTTTACTTTAGTATTATTCGATTTGGTTTTGATATTGATTTGCTTAGTCTTTTTTAACCTATTATTGACTCCTCAGAACCGAGATAGGATATGCGTGGAGAGAACACCCAGATAAGCCCTGACCTTGCTTAATTTACTCGCTCTGTTATTGATTTCTTTAATTACCAAAGCGAAGGTGTCCCATACTGATATACTCTCGGCTCTCCGAGTATATACTAATTCTTTCAACTGGTTTGTTCTCGATTCAACTCATTTAATGTTTGAATTAGTCCGTTAACGACTTCAACATACGCCGACTCACGCTCAACAAGAATTTCAATAACTTCGTCAATCCCATCGATGCGTGCGTGTATACGTCCCTCAGTTAACGAGGCCGGAAAGACTGGAAACATGCTTTGATTTACCCCTTCTATGTTATCTCTACTAATTTACGAGACGTGGGGTCCCTGGGTCCGAGCGCCAATGACACGGTCTGCCCTGTTTTAGGGTGAAAGAAGTTTGCTGTTTCTCGACTGATGATAGTTTAGTTCCCCCTCGATTGCGCGTATATAGTAACTTCGTTCATAGTGTGTGTGCGTGTATGTTGAGTTATATCGTTACTCTTAAGTGTACTCTTACGTATATTAGTGGGATTTTGTGATCTGACTGATGCAGATCACAAAGTGCTTGGTAATATATATAGTGTAAAGGTATTATTGACTTTATTGAAAAGTAATTGTTTGGAAAGGTTCTCTTGAATTGCTCCATTTTAGAATGACATACTTTATTAATGAATATTCATCCGATCAATTACAAATATTGAGTCACACACACACACACACACACATCTATATATATGTGGGCCAAAAAAATACTTTTTTACAAAACCGCGCGCACGTGGTCGCCCAAATTGTCCCAAAGTATTTTTATCTTAAAGTATGTATAAAAAAAAGTAACTTTCTTAAAGTTTCAGCCCATAAGGTTCCAAATATACGAGTAGCACAATAATTTTTTGAAGGTCAAGAGATTTCAAAAAAATCACAGAAAGCTCAATTTAAATGATTTTGAAACACAGCTAGTGTCGTTTTTTTCGTGTTGAATAAAACTTTTTATAAAAATTATGTTCCGAAGATTAAAAAATCGATAGAAATATCCTACAACATGAAATGTACTAAGTAAAATCATTGGTTTTTAACGATAGTTTAACCATTATAAAAGCATTATTTTGAACTGTAGCCGACGGTATTCGATTCATCTTGATAAGAACTTTCAATCTTTTTTTTGGTACGTTAAAAAGTATTAAAATTTGACGAAGTTACATCACTCTAAATTTGCCCATTTTCAAAAAGAGAAAACGCGTTTTTGTAGGTATTCAAATGTACATAACTTTTTTCTACATATTTCGGTTTGAGTGAAAATTTCAGAAATTATTCTTTAATATATGCAGAATACAACCTCATAATTTTAATTAATTTTATTTGGGCTTTAGATTGCAAATAAAATTGTTGAATTTTACCATTTTTCCATCCGAAGCAAACGACATACTATTACAGTCTGACGTAATTTACATAAGGTATTATACATAGGGGATCATTTTAAGGCTATCAAAAAGAAAGATGACATCAAGACCTTTAATTTGCTTGATCGGGCCGTTTTTAGGGTTATTTGGATGAAAAGTTATGTTCATTTCAAAATTACGAAAAAATGTAGGTGCCCAAATGGGAGACCGCGAAATTCCTACGTCTTGTGCTCCTAGAATGCCGGTTCAAGGGCTGCATCTACGACTCTATTCAATGAAATTAAACGATTTAAAAATTAAATTAAAAAATAACTGCGTGTAATGTGACGGCCGGGATAGATACCGTAGCATTTAAAAAAAAAATAAAATTAATCGTTTAGCCAAAACATGAAACAAAAGCTAAAGCATATTGTAATTGCGCGGGACGCACGAATATGCGAAAAGTCCGGCGGCGCGTGCAGAAACGCGCGAATCTTGAGCGGAGTAGAGGGGAGAGAAGAAGGAGAGAAAACGGAGAGTAGTGAAAACGGAGAGCTACGTCACAGAAGTGCAGCGCGGGTATATAGGGAGACGCGAGCTGCGGGCTCGGGATCCTTCTCTTCTCGGAACTCAAGGCGCGCTGGGCTATCTAGACCAGTGCTCCCTCGGGTAATAGAGAGTGGTAGCGGTGCCCGTGGCCAGAGTTAACACGCTTAGGTCTACGTTCACTCGCAACTCACTAAGTACTCGCTCCCTCTCCCTATAACAATATGTAATAATTAACACTCTAGAATAAATTTATAATCCAACTTTAAACTTTCATTTATATGTTCTTCCTATCCTTTTTCAACTTAGAAGCGCCGAACCCTCTTTCGTATCCATCGAGGGGGCCAACGCGCTAATAAGTCCCATTAACCCATTTCTTCCCAAGCGGCTATTTTATAGTCGATTGGTTTTTTGCCTAAAACCGCCATTTTGAAATTTTCCAACGAAAATTTCAAAATTCTGACTTTAAAATTGTAAAGAGCGGACAATTTTACTTCAGAAAAGTGCTATTGGTTATTATTTTTTTTTTCGACAATTGTTTAGGCAAAAAACCAATCGACTATAAAATGGCCGCTTGGGAAAAAATGGGTTAAGATAGCGCGCACTCTAGAGCGGTTAGCGCACCGCTCGAGTGTCTGCCTTTCGGGGTTTTTCCCGTAATAAATTCATAAGTGTTTTTTACGGGGTTTTGCCTCTCGCCTTGCAAGAGAGCTAGCTAGCGCTGTTGCCGGACCGAGATAATAAATCAAAACATAGAAAAACTGCATTTACGGAGTTCCTAACTAGGTGGCTCCGGGAACGCAGTGGGAAACAAGAAAGAGAAATTATTGGGAGGTTTAAGAGCTGTTCTTTCCAGTCACTTGTCTCGGGTTAACACGCGAACCGCATTCACGCAAATATAAAAGCATTTTCTTTTTTTATAAATGGCTGAGACCGTCACATTGGCGCTTGAACAGGAACGCGAGAAAGTGGCTGAAAAGACGAAATACTCAATGATACCGGAAATTGAGGGGTTGTTTGCTGAGATACGCACCCACTCGCGAATCAACGATGTTCATAAAATTATAAAACGGATGATCGTGATTGGCGAAAAGCGCGAAGCAAGGTTGGCTATTCTAGATGATGAAGTACGCACTTTAAAAACAGAAAACGAAAAATTAAAACAGTTAGTAGTACTCCAGCGTCAGGATATACAAAATGTAGGAAAATCAATAAATGAGGGAATAGATATTTCAAATAAATTAACATTAAAATCATATAACATGAGGAGACATCTGGGTGGTTTGGATGGGGAGAAATTTGCCGAAAGATAGTTTTGAAGACGGATAATAATGCCGAATTTATTATACCGAAGGATAAATTTGCCGATAGGTGAAATGTGCCATAGGGTAGACCTAAGAACGTGCGCAAGCTACAGAGTTTTTTAGGTTTTGTGAATTTTTAGACGAAATTCGTGAGAAATTATTCACAATACACAAAACCTCTTATAGAATTATTAAAAAAGGGAGTAGGTTTTCACTGGACTACGTATCAGCAAAAGGAGTTTGAGGATGTAAAAACTTCCTTCGATGAAAATATCATCTAAAGATATGCTGATCCGAAGCGTCCTTAAATCCTCACGTCTGATTCTAGTGACTTAACGTGTACTGCAGTTTTATCACAATTAAATGATAACGGAGGCGAGGAGGTCGTATGTTTTGTAAGTAGGTCTTTAAAGGGGAGCGAGTGTTCTTAATTCACGACGGAAGAAGAGATGTTAGCTCTCGTATGGGCTTTAAAAAAGTTAGATACGTTCTTGCGGGGGACCGTAAACATTCTGGTTATCACAAACCACGACGCTCTTACTTTTTTAAAAACATGTAAATACAGTAAAATGAGATCACAAAGATGGAACCTTGCAATCCAAGATTTTGAAATTGATTCGGAATATCTACCGGGAAAAAAGAACGCAGTGGCGGATTATTTAAGCCGAGTTACGGATCTTGAGCCAAATAAGGTAGAAAAATCAGAAATTAAAATCAGGATGTCTTTGCATCAGAAATAAGTAAAAAATTGAAAATTAATGATGATAAAAGCAAAAAACAATATGAAATACGTGACAATTTATTATGTAAAAGCACGCCAGATCAGACAAAAATCTATATACCCGAAGGGCGGGGGGGGGGGGGGCTGAAAATATTAATTAATGAGGTGCACGAATTTTATGGGCACGTGGGAGCACGCAAAGTATATATGATTATAGAACATTTGTATGCAAAAAATTTAAGAAAAATTGTGTCGAAAATTTTAAAAACATGCGATAAGTGCCAAAAAACTAAATATTTAACCCAAAAATATTGTTGTGACCAAGCTCGAACGTTGCGCGATTCGAACACCGAGAATCGCGCATAGCAACCCCTAGCAACGAGATCAACGACGTCGCGGATGTTATTGTTTATGTTTAGTCTGATTCTAACAGCTGTTGAGAACAGTTGTGTTTACGTTCGAATAAAGAGTCCGAGTTTAAGTGTGCTTTTCTATAAATACGTGTTGTCATTTTCACTACCTCAATCCGATCATAACAATATAATGAAATAATGCAACAAATTATCGTAAATAAGCCGCGAGAACTCGTATCAATAGATTTTTTGGGCCCTTACCCGTATCTTCGGGAGGGGTAAAATATTGTTGTGACCGAGCTCGAACGTTGCGCGATTCGAACACCGAGATTCGCGCATAGCAACCCCTAGCAACGAGATCAACGACGTCGCGGATGTTATTGTTTATGTTCAGTCTGATTCTCATAGCTGTTGAGAACAGTTGAGTTTACGTTCGAATAAAGAGTCCGAGTTCAAGTGTGCTTTTCTATAAATACATGTTATCATTCTCATTACTCGAACCCGATCATAACAATATATACTCACAACCATAGATGTTTTTAGTAAGTATGTGGTATTTTAACCACTCAAAAAAGCAAACACGTTAGCCGTGATTAGGAAATTAGTAAATAATTATATGCCAATATATGGCAAAGCAGAAGCAATAATATCGAATCATGGAACCGAATTTACTAGAAAAACATGGATTGATACGCTAAAGAAAGAAAACATTCAATTAAGGTTTTCATCAATTAGATACCCTCAAATCAATATAATTGAACGCGTGCGCCGCGAATTGGGGCGATTTTCACGCACATTTGTAAAAGAAAAACACGGCGGGTGGGCTCGACATATTCGAGTAATCCAAAATATTATTAATGACATGCCACGTGAAACGACAAATCAACCGCCGGCATTACTGCAATTATGCCTTAAGCCAACTAGAATTGGGGAGAAATATATAAAAATGCCACAAGTGGATGATGGTATCTCACGCGAACGCGCAATCTCGCTGGCTCGCAAATATGCGCACAAAAATTTAAAAAATAGGGCAGCGAAAAAGAACGCAAACAAAAAATACTTCGAATTTAAGAATGGCGACGAAGTATTAGTTAAAGCCGTAAATGTATCCGACGCTGAAAATGGAAAAATAGCTAAGTTTTTTTATGTATCTGAAGGGCCACTTACTGTACAGCAAAATGTAGGTCTCGATACATATTTATTATACGATCCGGCATTAAGAAAAAAGCGAGGAAAATTCCATTTGCACAATTTAAGACCATATTAAAGTGAAGAAAAAAAAATGATAAGTAATGTATTCAACATTAGCTCAGAAATGAATATTGTTTAATCTCTTATAAGTTTGTATAATTAAAAATATATGTTGTAAATACACTAAGTATTAATATAGTCAGAGCGCTATTCGTAGACGCATGGCCGTAGGCTAATTTATTTGCGTCTCAGATCGAAAAGAAATTCTTTTTTATGTCTTTATGTGTGCGATACGCAAACAAATTTGGGGGGCACAGGGGATACAGAGAAACAAAACACATAGGTGTATTATAAATAAAAGAGGCTTGAAACGTATTAGAAAATATAATGTCAAAGATATGCATAATAACTTTGTCGAATAAAAGAAGCACCTTGAGTTTGGCACACTAATCAACTAATCAATAATTAAAAAATTATGCATATTTTAAATAAGAAAAATAGTATGTTAAAACAAATATTGTACTACTTAAATAAAGTAGTAAAAAGAATTGTCGCGAATTAGACCAAATTAACAATCATAGAAGTACAACAAGCTTTATATAAATAAATATAACATTCAAACAGGATAGTTAATTAATTAAAAAATTATTATTATTTCTTATTTAAATCACCTCGAAATCTTGAGATAAGCAATTGGTTATACAAGCGCTATTTGAATGTTATGAACACTAAGAGAGACAAATAAAATGAAATAAAGCTGTATAGAATGGTAGAATTGAGGAAAGCAAAAACATACCCGAGAAGATACTGCGGGAATCCGAGTTCCACGAAGAAGACGGGAGATTCGAGTCCCAGCCCAGGAGCACAGAATCAGGGCGCCAATCACTCTTTCAAGTGCGAATAAAAGAACGCTGGCACATCCCGACGTCTACGATGCAAGGGCTACCAAGAGCAAGCACATAGAGAAAGCCATGGAGACGCATAAGAGATGGGTGTTCTTCGGAACGAGACAACCGAGGCTACCGGAGCAAAAAGCTCAATCACCAGTGTTCCTGGGCAGAGGGGAACCGAGGCCCATCGATTTGACGGAGAAGCGGCGACCTCCACTACCTGAAAAAATGTATGTAAATATATAGATACCATATTGCGTCATCACAAAATATTTTATTAGGAAGAGGTCCGTAAAGTGGTGCACCCTGCGTCCTGGTCGATCACGGAGGAGGAGAAAGAGGTGACGGCGGAGATCGATGACGGCGAATATACTGCAAAGAATAAATAAGAAAATTGTACAAGAACGCGCCTGGGTAGATGCGCAGCAAGAGGAAGGAGAAGGCTACGTGCCGACGCAGGTGAACATCCCCTCACGACAGGAGGACCAGGGAAGTTTCCCGAAGATACCACGGCTGGACCGTGAGCAGGACGAGGGGGACGACATTCTGCAGAATCTAGAGGCACTTTGCGAACCATCCATCGATATATATGAGGGCAGTATGGAAGAATTCGATGAATGGTTGAAGAACCTTTAAAATTAAAGGGGTATTTTTTTTCTATACTATTGTTTTTATACTTATTTTACTTGTGTACTTAGAAAATAAACAGTAAATAAGCATTTAAAAAAAATAAAAATAAAATTAATCGTTAAAGCCGAAACATAAAACAAAAGCTAAAGCATATTGTAATTGCGCGGGACGCAAGTCCAGCGGTGCGTGCAGAAACGCGCGAATCTTGAGCAGAGTAGAGGCGAGAGAAGAAGGAGAGAAAACGGAGAGTAGTGAAAACGGAGAGCTACGTCACAGAAGTGCAGCGCGGGTATATAGGAAGACGCGAGCTGCGGGCTCGGGATCATTCTCTTCTCGGAACTCAAGGCGCGCTGGGCTATCTAGACCAGTGCTCCCTCGGGTAATAGAGAGTGGTAGCGGTGCCCGTGACCAGAGCTATCGTGCTTAGGTCTACGTTCACTCGCAACTCACTAAGTGCGTTAACACTCTAGAATAAATTAATAATTAAACTTTAAACTTTCCTTTATATGTTCTTCCTATCCTTTTCCAACTTGGAAGCGCCGAACTCTCCTTGGTATCCATCGAGGGGGCCAACGCAATGATAAGTCCCATAAAGAAAGCGCGCATTCTATAGCGGTCAGAGCAGCACTCGAGTGTGTGCCTTTCGGGGTTTTTCCCGTAATAAATCCATAAGTGTTTTTTACGGAGTTTTGCCTCTCGCCTCGCTAGAGAGCTAGCTAGCGCTCTTGCGGGACCGAGATAATAAATCAAAATATAGTAAAACTGCATTTACGAAGCTTCTAACTGGGTGGCTCCGGAAACGCAGTAGGTAACACGAAGAGAGAAATTATTGGGAGGTTTAAGAGCTGCTTTTTCCAGTCACTTGACTCGGGTTAATACACGAACCGCGTCCACACAAATATAAAAGAATTGGTTTTTTATAAACGGATGAGACAGTCACAGTATATATACGGGGTCATTCAGAAACAATGCAACATTTTTATATCACCGTAATCAGCGTGAAAAACTGAGCTTGGGAAAGTTTGTCGGAAAATTTTTCCGATGAAAATGAGCTCAGGAAAAGCCATTGAAAGTAGCCAATCAGAGCGCGCGTATAGGAGCAGAAAATTTCCCTCCGCCAGGCTAACCGTCTTGCCTCGGTGGGAGGGGGAAACCGGCGCGCGCCGTCGCAGTTCGCTGCGTTAAGAAGTATGGAGTCACGCGCACCATGCGATCGACAAGAACACGACAATTGAATGTGCGGTCGACGAGCAGCTGCCACGTTCGCCTGCACTGCGGTCATTTTCCAAATTGCTCCACAAGCTCAAAGCAAGAAGCCATACAACATAAAATGGCTCCCGCGTAGGGGAGGATGGGGTATTGTCGGTCACCTAAGCAAACGTGTTTGTTATTTCCACTTTAAAATTGTTTCTTTTAACTTTAAATAATTATTATGTTAGTTCAAACCATTGACTATAAATATTTCTTATTGGTTTAATATAAAAATGTAAGATATTGAAGCTATAGTTCGAAATAAAAAAAAAGCATTTTGACTGAATTTACTCCACATCAAAGAGTAATACCGGTCAGCCTTAGTACAATTCCGATCACTATTAGAAAGTTACTTTTATAGGAGAAATATTTCTTTAAATCAATTATATGAACTTTCAAATGATCCGACACATTATTATTCGCACTAACATAGTGAAACATATAATAACATAACCACTGTTCAATCAAAAACACTTAAGCAAAATCATCCTACCTGAGAGCGCAGCGAAACGTTTTCTTAGCCTCACTTTCGGGAGCGTCATATAAATAACATTGTGACCGGGATTACCCCCATTCTGCTTAGTAATGTAAATTAAAATGACAAAAAAGTAATAGGTTTATACTCTTTTTTCTTCACTACTTCGTATTGTTAAATTGTTCAAATTAATAAAGATGCAAAAAATAACTGCATAAAGCAACAAATAATATGCTTAAAAGCTTATTTTATTGACCAGATTTCTTATAAGAAATGTAGGCCTATATTTTGATTGCGTATAATTCCTTAATAAAACTGAATAGAAGGTTGTTTGGACATCAGATTAATTGCATTTCACGTTGCGTTTAATATACTATTCGAATTATTACCTAAAAATGTTTAGATTATTGAAAATAAGGGAGACCGGAATTAGCCAGTGACCGGCATTACTCCGTTCTTCCCTAACTCTCGTGGATCTCAATGCGAATTCATATTCGATAGTAGAGATCCATTACAGCTAACGAATCAAGAAAAATACAGAAAGATTGACTACGATCCGCTGTGCTTGAGCTGTTACGCTCAGCTACGAGTTTCTGCTTCACAAATCTGTCGCGAGTCACGGGCGAGTTGCCCTTCGAGAGTCAAGCTCGTTTTCGATTATTTTTCAGTAATGACGCGATAGAAATTTCCTGTGATACACGGCGGCCGAGTTCAAACACTCAGTTCCGAGCTTTACCTAGACGTATCTCTCGCAAATCACTAGGCGAGTTGCTCTGGTAGAGTCAAGCTCGATTTCGATTAATTCTACGAGGTGACGCGATAGAAAGCTCTTGCACTGCGGTGCGGCCGAGTTCAAGCACTCAGTTGCGAGTTTTACCTCATTAAATCTCTCGCGGGTCACTAGGCGAGTTGCCCTTCGAGAGTCAAGCTCGTTTTCGAATTATTTTACGAGGTGACGCGATAAAAAGATCCTGCGATGCGCTGCGGCCGAGTTCAAACACTCAATTGCGAGCTTTACCTAGAAGTACTCGTATCTCTCGTGGGTCACTATGCGAGTCGCCGTTCAAGAGTCAAGCTCGATTTCGATTAATTTTATTTTTTCAGATCATGATAATGTATTTTACGAGATATTGAGGTTATATTTTTTTCAAATTCTTTTATCACTTAAGGTAAAGTACCCAGTAGTGGGACAGTTTTGAATATGCTTTCCGAACGGGCGACGATTTTAGAGCCAATAAGTAATATTGTTCAAAACATTTAAATCTGATGATGTACAACAAACAGTTGTGATTCTTCGAACTGAGTACATCTTCAGTTCGTATTAATCCTACTCATCGCTTAATGCGGTGGAGGATGATAATATAACCATCGTTTTGTCAAATCCAACATATGTAAAAAGCGTCGTCGATACGAGTATCTTTCTGATGAAGGTGGCAATGACCACCGAAACGTTATAGAAAAAAACGACTTCATTTTATTTTTAAAACCTGCCTCGGGAAGATTGATAAAGTCTTTCCATATATATTTAAATCTAATCCTTAATTCATAATCAATTTTACTAATTTATGCACAGAGGCATTAAAATGCTTTTTTATATTAAAAAAGTATCTTTGAAAAAACATAAACAAGGACACAGAAGTGGGACAGGCTATGTCGAGCTGGGAGCAGTACTGGGACATCGTTTGGATGCAGTATTGAGACATACATTATTAAATGCGTCCCACTACTGGGTTATGCAAATTGAGTGGCATGTGAAGTGGAACAAACATTCGCCTATACATGCTTATGAAACATAATCTCGAAAGATTTATATATTGTTTTATAATAATTTAAAAATCTAAACTAACAAAATATCAACTTGACTGTAAAGATAATATCATAAATAAAGCTAATGAATCAGTACCTTTATCATATTTAACAGCAATCAAGGGTTTTTGCTACTGTCCCACTACTGGTCCAAATTTTCACTTTGTCCTGGTACTGGGTACTTTACTTTATACTCGTATCTCGAAAACGGCGCAGTCATTTTTTTTTATCATTCAGAGCTCATTTTTTTTGTTTTTATTTGAAGATTTATTATTCAAAAGAAATTTCAAGATTCATTGATTTGTTTTTGTTTTATAATAATTTTTAGGTTTATCTATTTTTCAGTTTTATTTTATTGTTTTTTGGTATGATGAAATATTATGATAAATCTATTGTAAATTCATTAAATAAAGCACAAAATTAACTATCTTTTACAACCGTAAATTTATCTCCTACATAATGTTTAGAATAAAAAAATATGTCTGCAGAGAGATGGTAAAAATTATTATTTCGTATTATAATCGCGGAACTTAGTTGCACAATCGCAATAGATAAATAAGTACTAAACCGCATGAAATCGTGACCTAACCTTAAAACTTCATTTTATCTTTGGCAGTAACAAACAATATTAGAAACAAAATTAAAGATTCATAGATTTGTTTTTGTTTTATAACGATTTTTCTATTTTATGATATTTTAAAATCGATGCTTGATAATCATAAATCGATCTACGATCACAAGCTTATCATTTTTTAAATTATCTTTTGACAACAATCAATGATAAAAAACCAACCTTTTTGATCTATTATAAGAAAGAAATATAGCGATTTAAAATAATGTATAAGAATATAGAAATTCATATTGGAACAATTTATGTAGTTAGAGTAAGCTAAGTGCCAATGAATTAGCAGCGGTATTTTCTATAACTCTGGAAATATTTTCTATACGTCATATGTGCGCCGATGTAAACTCCGGCCTCAGCTCTTTCTGAAAAAATCATTGAAATGAGCACGTTGTTTGATTTGTCGGGTTAGCTGTTAAAAACATTGCACGCTGGAATTTTCGGAACATAGCTCGAATTCGGATTTTGACCGTTGATTCTTGTAGAGAATTCGATAGCACATCTTTTTTGTATCTAAAGTATGTCACGAGCAGTTTTCCTTTTTGACTTATTTAAAAAAAACGCAATTTTTTACCTGAATTATTGTTATTACTTTTTTCACTTCAACCTGCCGAATCTTTTACGTGCTTAAATATTTCACTTCAAAATTTTTATAGAACATTCTCAAATACATTATACGATTATTCCAAGATTTACTAAGCTTAAAAAATATTTGATGGCCGTAAAATGAATATTTGAACAAAAAATTCTCAGAAACATGAATGTATTCATTCAATGAATAAAGTTATGTGACGTTTTTTCGAACTGAGAAAACTTACAGCGAGAAAGTTGTTCCTTATGAGTCAAGGAAGTTTTCTAGAAAAGATTTAGATGTTTAGCGATTACTAACAAAAGTTAGAGCGATTTGAAAAATTCCGAAAATACTCCGCTCGGCACTTGGCCTGGCCGGCCGTGCGGGTAGCGCTGCCATGTGCCGTCGCACATGTGTAGACGGTAAGCACATGTAAAAGAATAAAATTTAATTCTTAATTGCACCTGTTGGAATTAACAATTAACTATCTAATTCGTAATTTGACAAGTCGTAATTAAAAATTAAATTTTAATTCTCAATTGGACCAGTTGGAATAACTCATGACCTGAGTTAAATGAAAGACCTGACTTTCCAGTTCTTTGAGCTTATTATTCACTCCTCAGAACCGAGATAGGATATGCGCGGAGACTGATGGGGGCAGTATTGGACTGTAGGAAAGACGACTCCGACATGTGTGTTGCAGCACGCTTATTGTTGTTATTGCGTACTTGGTCTCTCTCTCTCTCGCTCTCTCTCGCTCCCTCTCACATAAATCGGTCACTTGAAGGCTCACTTTGCTGGCTTTCATTTCGTGTGTTCGAAGGCATCAATATCGTTGTCATACTCAAAGATTATCCATTCTTTATTCTATTTATCAGGCTGATTGTCGTCTTGCCTCTCGTCTTTTCTTCGCACGTGCAAGGACTGGTCTTGACATACATTTGACTGCTGCGCCTTACGTTTTCGTTTTGTTTTCAACCGTTCTCTAACATGTCTGCTCGGCTTCAAAAATGTGGTTTCTGCGCTTCCTACGTAACTCGTGGCGATCTGGAAGCATCCCAGTGCAACAAATGTGCAGTTCTTTATCACAGAAACTGTGGACGCGAATTGTGGTTTAACAGAGATGGCTCTCTGACGTGTTGTGTTGATAGCCGAAAGCGTATATCAGACACTTCTCTTTCGCCAAGCAAACTATCTGCTACTAATTCTGACGGTACGGACGACCTCAGAAATCTCCGCCTAAACAAGTGCACAAACGCCCCAGCACTTTTGGATTCGCTCTTGGCTAATAATAATGCGAATCCAGATCGCTCTATGCAGCATCATTTGTCGCTATCAGCTGGTAATAAAGCAGCCGGTGTCTCTCACCAACGCCTCTCCCCTCTCCACCGCAGCTGGACTCGACAACACTACGGCTGCCGCAGGCACATCTTCATGTCTATCTCCGTCTCTATCTCCATCTCTCTCTCGCTCCACGCCGTTCGCAATACCAACTACTGGAGAACAGTATGTTCTCCCACTGTTACTACAGCAACAGTCGACTGCCGCTGGTTGTACCACGAATTGGCCTGCGCTTGGACTACCGGCTTACTCTACAGCGTCTGCATCGAGCGCTAAACAACTTGAAAAATCCGAGAATGCTGATGATATGCTAAATATGATGAAGCAACTTATGCTGCAGCCGACGCAACTGATTTCTGCAGAATTCAATGCATTAAAAGAAGCACAATAAAAACAGTTCTAACAATTTTGCACGAGACTAGAGAACCTAATTGAAGAAAGGCTACATGACTTAACTGCGATTAACACAAGACTCGAAGACCATCAATCACAGATACAAAAATGTGTCCAAACGTCTGAGTCGCAAAATGCACAACTCCAACAGTTGAACCAGAAAGTTGAAGCACTTGCCAACAGATCTTCGCTGAGTAATACCACTGCAACCCCAGCGCCTGCAGCTACTTTTGATTCTGCGGAACTTATCATCTCCGGTGTCCCACTTGACATTTTCCTGATCCCACACCAGATTGTCATAAAAGTTCTGGGAGCCTTGAATTTGCCCAATCTTGATGGGGATATTTTGTCAACGGAGGGTTTTCCGCGGACTTCGGCCACATCATCGGACACTCGACAACAATCAGCTCCTGTTTTTCGGTCTCAAGAGTCCAATACGCACCCGCATAATGGTAATTCATTATCTTCACGTTCCGCAAATTTTCGTAGCGTAGTAGTAAAATTTAAATCTGCTCATATTCGTGACCACTTCGTTGATATTTCTGCGAAATTTGTACCCTAGGTATGTATATAATCTTATGTTAAAAGCCAGATCGCAATCTAGTAAATTAGGGTACAAACGACCCAGAGTTATCAACTTGGTGGTACACATGTGCAAAGATAATGCATCTGCTCTTATTCCGATCAATAGTGATTATGACATACTAGCTTGCCAGCCGATAATAGAAGCTAGCAAACGGGCCCCTCAGGTCTTAAATAATTTGTCCGGCGATCTTATTGAGATGTCCGATCTGTCAAGTGCTAATGTCTCACCGCATTTTTCGACAGGTGCCAACGCGAGCGACAATTCTTATAATTAAGATCGGTTAATACGAATACGGTACACTCCCCACCCCCTGTCCTCCTCCGTGGTGTCGAAATCATGCATGCCAACGTCAATGGTCTTACAACCCATTTCGAGGAAGTAGAAGCATATCTTGACCTTCACCCCAAACATATAGTAGGCATCACAGAATCAAAACTGTCTAGTGAGGACAAAGACATACCTGTGGCCATTGACGGGTATGCCCTGATTCGGCACGATCGCGTAAGACGTGCAGGTGGAAGAATCGCTATATACATTAACAACAACTTTAAGTTTAAGACTCTTGCGACGTCCGATGTCCGTGATGACAGCGTCCTGAGCATATTATAATGGAAATCACCCATGATTGCAAATCAGTCTTATTTTCAGTAGTTTATAGGCCACCAAAAACAGCAACGCCGCACGAATTTTTTCACAAACTCTCAGCTTTTTTCACACGTTACGACAGTATAATTATCACGGGTGATTTCAATGTGAACATGTTATCTACTGCGTCATACGAAGCCAAATACATGTATGACATCATTCGATCGAATGCTCTGTACCTTGTTCCTTCTGGGCCAACTCACCATACGATCAACGCACTACGTCTTCAATCTCACACATGGCTCGATCTATTTATTGTACATTCGCCTTCAGCGGTTATAAGATATAGCAAATCAGATGCTCCGTTTACCTATGGGCACGATAGTATAGAATTGATATACCTTTTAGTATTATGCGCAATATTTCTCGCCAAATTAAAACTCGTGATCTCCGTGGTCTCAACAGAGCTCAGTATCTCGCTGATTTATCCAATAATTTGAATGATGTTAAACACCACAATAATATTAATCAATTAATCACTCGATTTAACAATGCTGTCACTTGCTCCCTTAATAAATTTGCACCTTTTCGTTCCGGTAATATATGTAATCGCCGAAAACCATGGGTCTCATCTGATATCCGATCCGCCATGAAAGAACGGGATAGAGCTTATAAGAGAGCACGTGACAGGGGACATCAACTTACCGAATATCGAGCTCTGCGTGCATGGGTCCTACAAAAGCTTCGAAATTCAAAAAATGTTTAAACGCCAATCCTACGATCGAACCCAAGAAGTGTCAGTTTTTGAAACGCGAGGCACTCGTCCTCGGACACATAGTGGAGGACGCACAGATCCCAAGAAGCTTAAGGCAGTGGAAAAATACCCAGTGCCGACGAATGCGGAAAAAGTCAAGCAGTGGCTGGGATTTGCCGGATATTATAGAAAGTTTATACCCAAGTTCTCAGAAATCGCGTGGCCACTGGCAACACTGATGCACAAAGGTGTCAAGTTTGAATAGGGAGAGGCACAGCAGTCAGCTCTTGACGAACTAAAAATAATCGTGTACAGCGAGCCAGTTCTAGACGATACATCATGTATGGTAAGGAGTTGCTGGTTATCCTGTTTGCTAGTTCTGACCTTATCTGTACGGCAGGAAATTCACAGTGGTTACAGATCACGAACCACTCAAGAATTTTTACACCACCAAAAAACCAGACATTCGATTTAACGGGCTAAAGGCTGCATTGCGTGGGTACACGTTTAACGTATTTTATCGGCCCGGCATCATAAATTCGAATGCGGATGCACCCTCACGTAACCCGATTCTGGCAGAGGGCGAAGAAAATCCCGAGCGCTCAAGGAGCTTTATGAGAGCTTGCAGACGCAGAAAAGGGGGACAGCGAGGCCGAGCTGGACCAGCCACCAGCTAGAATATTTGTCTCACGAGCCGTAAAGAAACAGGGCATCGACAAAGACAGGAAAAGCAAATAAGTCAGATCGGAGTCAGAAACACCTGAAATAATAAAAACCCGAAAAAACAACCGCAGGAGCAGTTTACTTTTATATAAACAGGGTGATTTGTTTGCAGTAAGAGACACTGAAAACAGTTTCTTTTTATGTCTGACCACGAGCGACATTTTCCGATAAGCTTAATTACATAGACACAATACAACTTACCTGTGTAATGACAAATGTAGATGTAGAGCCGGCAGGGAAATATAAATTTCGTCTAGACCCGCACGAACGTGGGAAATCTTAGACATATTACGTACCTCCATCGAGGCTCACAAAATAGCCAAACCCGACGAATCACCGGCGGCAGAGATAACACAACCAGTCAGACCGGAAATAGAAGTAAATGAAAGAAATTTCGACATCATCTCAGATTCTGACTCTGTTACTCCTGAATTAAGGAAAGCAGATAAGTACATGAATACCAGGAAAAATCAGGCACATTTTTCACCCTATATTTCGAACAAAAATAAATAGCCTATAATTAGTCAGGCTAAAACTGACGATAAAATGGCGAGATTACGCAAAGCAAAAGGCTTGCTTGAGGGTGTGAAAATTACGAGCCAACCGACAGCAGCCGTAGCGGAAGCTCTCAAAGAACAGCGCAGGCTAGCGAAAGCGATCAGACTGCAATTGCCCAATCGATCACCGCCTCAATTTAATTTTACGCCAGAGTGTGACATCATTTCAGATCAAAATATGCCACTCTTAGAAAGTATTACTGTGCAAACCGGGGTTATAGATATTGCTGAAATAGTGCAAATGGCACCCCCAAATTTGCCTAAAAATTCTGAAATGCCAGAAAAATCGGTAGACAGCTTCCTCTCACACTCTCGAGACCAGCAACACAGCAGCCAGCTCCCCACACCAATTAAACAAATATTACCAGATTTGGCAAATAAATTACGTGCAAGGCTTATTGTCGAAATACAAGAGCGCGAAATTAAAGGGAGAAATGGTATGCAGATAGATGCATGGAAAGCCAATACAGAGCCCGGCAGCACACCCGATTTCAATTGCCTCGAACGCAAAAGCTGTAGCAGTAAAACGCCAGATGCACAGCAAACACGGCGCGAATCGCCGACGCTCGACGAGAAGAAATCTGATACCGATATCAGTATGCAGATAATACCTCAGCCGAGAAGAACGTCGGAGCTAGGTTGGACTAAATTCTCGGAATATGGCAAGAAGATTTGAAAGTAAAAGAAAGTCAAGGCTTGCACCAACTTCAAACATTAAGATGGAAGAGCATTTGGACGAAATTGAATTTCCCGATATTGGGCCCTATGAACAGGGTAATGTGTCCCTCGCATCTTTAATGATTCAAAATTTGCTTCCGAAAAGCCACCATCAGCTGACTCATCGTATAGAGAAGATATTTTAACTTACGAGGTGAGAGAATGGTTCGCTGACCCATACGCTAACTTAGTTCTCACGAACGATATACCGTCGCAGCCACCCGGCAATTGCCTGTTCTATTCTTTAATAAAAATCCAATAGCTGAGTATATCAGCTGTGTAATTATGCAAGCTTCTGCCTCACTCTCCAGCGCTACCGACTTGCAGAAACGTAGAGGAATTGCGAGAGATCTTAAGCTCAAAAACCATCAATTAAGCAATGGTAATGTAGATTTTTGGCACATTATAGTGAACACTACCGAATTCTATATGGGCAATTCTCAATTAGTTCAGAATTTTGTGTGACGCAATATTTTTTATGCTAATACAATATTTTTGCTCGTTTATCAGCCAAGAACTAGATTATATACATTGTTTACAACATGTAAACACAAAAAAAAGTATTATAGTAATCATTTTGAAGACAAAAATTCATACGATACATAAATAAAATAGGAAAATTTGCAGAAAACAACGCGTGACTTTTTTATTTTTTTTTATTTTTTTTTTCTGTAGAATTTGGTGCGTCTTTTGAAAATATTTAAATGGGTGATGAATTTCAAGCACTTGGTGAGCGCAATCGAATATGACATGTTAGAAATGTGTGCTCTTAATAGAGAAAAAGTTACAAGGCACCAAAGTGGCGTGACTACTTTTTTCCATTTTTAATATTTATTACTATTATGCCGCATCGCTATTGGTGCGTAAACAAAATCATTATAAATCCACATGGATAGTGTTCTAGGGCACAAATGCAACAAATCTATACACGGCGGAATCATGTGCTCCCATAATAAGGGAGTAAACATGGAATGTATACTTAAGAAGGCAAAACGTGCACGGAAGTAAAAACGCATATTTTTTATTAGCACATCATCTGTCTTTAAAAATGTTGACTAAATACATTTGTGCTCCATTATTTACAACACTATTAAACTAAAATTCACTCGTCCCATTTTTTATATCATTATTTAAGAAGTTACAGAGCGATTTATTATTACACATGATTTACTAACTTTTTCTTCGAAAAGAAGTTGAAAATCACGAAAAAATGCAAAAACATGTAAAAAACGTTAATAACTTTTGGTGCGTTGTTTTAAAACGTTGCACCACATTGGATTTTGTATTCTAACAGCTGAAGGAACGTATACTAAAAATTTCAGACATGTGTTCAAAGTATAAAAAAAAATTTTTTTTTTATAATAAAATCCGAAGTTTGTGAGAATAGCCCTTATACATCTGCATATCTTTGGAGACCACTGTTCACCCTACATTCGGATAGATACAGATGCAGAGCCAGGGAATATTAATAGTGGTATAAATTATGATGATCGCAATAAGTCGAACAAAAGCTCTAGACCATCCCCTACAAATTAAGGGAAAACGATAAACCTATTCAAGACAATTATAAATCTCCCTCAAGCAAACACCCGCACTCCGGCTCATACTCTAGAAAAGATGCACAAGACTCCGGCAACGTGCAATCTGACGCGCGCAGTGCACGAAAGGAAGGTATTCTTGCGCGCGTGCACACAAATGCGCTCGAACGGTGTCTCGTTATCAGTGCAAGGCAACCGCGTAAGAAGCCGCTGTGGGCTCTGCTGAACGGAGAAGAGCCATCTCCGTTCTCGAAGTTAAAAGTGCTCGATGAACACCCTTTCAAATATAAAGAAATTATTATTTGTCTCTTAACCACTGACCACTTTCTCGACACTGAAATCTTGCAAGCATTAAGCGAATGGAGATACATCAGCACCGATGAAATTGCCAAATTACGTCACAAAATTGCTAACGTGCATGTATCGTGGATTATTTGTCAAAGATAGCATGAATGACAAAGCACTCAAATCTAATTGAAATAAATGTTTAAAAGAATTTAAAGATCAGATTTGTGGCCAAAATATAAAAAGTTGTCGTATAATAAGAGATTTGACCATCCTAACCATATCTAAATGGACCGCTTCATTGATTTGTTTGAAAATCAAATGGAAGGACTGCCGCTGATAGCAATTATGTTTTTAAACAACTTACCTATTACTCCTGTAATAGATCGCTATAGACTGATTAAAAAATATCACCAAGCAGCGATCGGTGGACACAGAGGCATAAACAAAACTTGCAGCAAAATAGCCAATGACTACTACTGGCGCAACATGCGTCTAGACATACGTCAATTTGTGCTAGGATGTGTAGAATGCCAAACAAATAAGCTAGTTTGTGTGAAAACACGCCTGTCACTGGTCATAACGGACACGCCATCCAAGCCTTTCCAAAAAATGTCTATGGATTTTTATGATCCACTTAAAAACTCGGAAGAAGCTCATAAATATATTCTTACAATACAGGATTGCTTAACAAAATACTGTATCCTGATTCCAGTGATACGTGCGAGCGGGGATGAAATTGCACGCGCATTTACAGAGAGAGTCATCTGCTATTTTGGACCACCCGCGGCCCTGCTAACAGACCAGGGTACGCACTTCTAAAATAGACTGCTAAATGAATTTTGTCATATCTTTAGAATTGACAAGTACTGCACTACGGCATATCACCCGCAATCAAACGGCGGCATTGGGCGCATGCACCATACACTCACAGAATATTTGAAAAAATATACAAAAAATAGTAAAGATTGGAGCAAGTGGGTATATATTTACCAGAACGCCTATAACTGCTCAATACATGATTCCTCCGATTTTGCCCCGCAGAAGCTTGTATTTGGGCAAAAACCACGTACACCTTCAAGTTTTCCTCCGAAAGAAAACTTTCGCACGTATGGAGATTATATGGTTGACCTAATTAACAACATCTCTGAACTACAAACACTTGATCTCATGAATCTAGTCCAGGCGAAATTCAGCTCAAAATACTATTATGACAGAAAGCTGAGTGTACAGCATTTTAGAGAAGGCGAGGTGATCTACGGGCTCAAAGAGCTACAGATGGGCAAGTACGACCGTGACTATGGAGGCCCGTACGAAATTATCAGCATTGACCATATCTACAAGAAGGCAAAAATAAGAAATGGGAATATTACGAGATACATCAGCCTAGATAAGCTTCTCGGTAGATGTGTTTAACATCAAATATTTACTAGACATGCTCGAGGAATAATGGAGCGAAGCTCTAGCTTCTGTATGTATTCTGTTCAATGATATAAGTTAAAAATGGTACATGAACGTTACATTAACGCGTATGTGCATATTGAAGTTTACGTATGTGTGCGAGTGGATATAAGTGTTTGCGAATTTGTGTATGTACAACCAGGTGCGTAAGTATATGTATGCATAGGTGCATAAGTATTTGTATTAATAAATGTATGTGTATGTAAGTGATAGTGCGTAAATGTGTAGCTATATTTGTATTCATATGTGTGGATGTACGTCTTAGTGTGCGAATAAGTATGTGGCAGGCTGCACGTTGATACACCGAACAGACTTGAATATAAGAAATATACTCTTCTAAATAGAAATACAAAATCATGATGTGAAACAATGACAATGACGTTGAAAATAACACAGAAGTTTATTTATTTAATAACTTGAGTATTATCGCATAAATTGTTGTCAACTTTAGTCTATGCGTTTGGATTGGCGGCGTGGCGATGTAATGTATGGCACTCAGAAAATAGAAGGGCAATTATAAACATTTGACTCTATTATACAAAAGCTTCAGGAGCATTTATATTCATTTGGATTCACCAAATGCATTTAGATGCACCTGGATGCACCAGATGTACTTTGGTGCAATGAATGCAGTAGGATGCTCCAAATGCACTTGAATGCATGAGATGAACTTTGATGTAACAGATGCACTTGGATGCGCCAGATTCGCTTGGATTAACCAGATGCACTTGGATATACTTGGATGTCAAATATTGTCAAGCAAAAGTTCTGGGTGAGTTCGTGCCACTGCTTTCAGAACTTTCGCTGAAAGTGTGTCTGACCCTGGTGCTTTCTTTTTTCTCAGGCTCCGTACGGCCATATTCAGCTCTGTTCTTGTAAAGGGTGGGGCCTCAGGGCCTTCTGGTATGAAAGGGGCATCCGTGCGTTTTGGATGTGCTGGGAATAGGACACTTACAATGTTGTCCATCATCGCCGAGCTGATGGGAGTGTTATTTTTAAACATTCTCAATTTGCGGGCGACGATCTTGTACCCTAGCCCCCATGGATCGTTGTTCAGATCATCCCCCAATTCCTTCCAGCGGTTGTACTTACTAGCCTTAATGGCTCGGTTGAGAGCTCTTTTCGACGTTTGATGCTCTGCGCTCTTGAGGGTAGCATCGCGGTCGCCTCTTTTGACTCTTTGTGCTGCGCGTCTGAGTCGTATGCATTGTCGCCGCAGTTCCGCAATTTCATCCGTCCACCAGTAAACAGGACGTTTTTCATTTCTTGCTTGCTTCTTTCGAATAACCACCTTGCAGGCATGATTGATAATGCGCATGGTCGTGTTTGCCATTATCTCTGCCCGTTCTGCTGCCGTTGCATTGGCTGGAATTTCCACCAGGGTTTGCTGACCGCGTTCTAGGGCCAGAGACAGTTTCTCGGTGTCCATTCTGGCAACGTTCCACCTAGCAGGGCCACGCGCGAGCGGGGCTCCGAGCGGTTTCTTGTCACGCACGCGGAAGTGATATACAGATGGTCACTGTGTAGTCTTCAATGACCTGTCAGTCCTGTACTTGTGCAGCTAGGCGTTCCGTTGCCAGGGAGACATCGACGATGGTCCTCCTGTAACCGAGACTCCTGAAGGTTGGCGTAGAGCCGGTGTTTAGGACCACCAGTCCCAATCTGGACGCCATGTCCATGATTTGCCTTCCTCTGGAGTTCGGCTGGTTTTCACCCCACTCGAGAGCTTTGGGATTAAAGTCTCCGGCCACTATCAGCTCCCCCTCCATTTCTCTGACAGCATCCTCGAGGGCTTCCGATTTTTCATGAAAATGCCAGATTGCTTTATTCGGTGTGAGGTAGCAGCTGACGTAGTTAACATCGCCGCACCTAACCCACACATATCCACTGCCGGATCCATGGCATGTCACGTGGAAGCGGCATGGGTTTGGAACCCATATCGCCGCAGTTCCAAGAGCGCCGCGGTACCAGCCCCCATCTTCTCAATCCCGATATTGCTCGCTGATGAGTACCACGTCAATGCTGTTCTCGAGACAGATCAGCAAGTCATTTGCCGTCCTGCTTCGATTCATGTTTCCCTGTAGAACTATCGCCATTTTTTCTTTTCTTTTTCAAGAGCCGCACGGAAGGCGAGACACGCTCCCGAGTCCGCTATGTGGTTGCGAGACTCTGGTTTTCCCTGCTGCTCAGGGCAGAGGAAGCACTTATGGGCAGCGGAGCAGTCCTTTGCTTTGGGCCCACTGTCCCCGCATCGGAAGCAGAATGCGCTACGATCCGGACCTTTGCATCTGGTGCCATGGTAACCATAGTCCAGGCATTTGTAAGACCTGGGAACTATGGTCCTCCTCCGGATCCTGCAGTTTATCCATTCCACTTTTATACGGGCCGTCCTCATTAGCGTAGTGGTAGCGGATTCTTCTACCGTCACTGTGGCCATACATTGTCCTCTCTCGTTTGGCTGGGACAGCAAGGTCTTCATATACCCGTCGTAGTCTGTCAGGTCCTGCTATAGGTCTTCCTGTATCTCTTTCTGGGTGGTGTATACATCGAGATCCCTTATCTCGAGGACTGCTCTGGGGACCAATTCTCCTACGGTACACTGTCCCCCTACTGCCGACTTGAGAGCTTGCGAGAAGGTTGCCCTAGAATCAGCCGAGCTCTTTTTTAATTCGAGAAGGACTTAGCTTGTTCTCGTTGACTGGATGCGTGCGACCTCCAGTCCGCTTGCTTCCGGGTTGACAGATTTACGGATATCGGCAATAATCTCAGCGTGTGTTTTGCCGCCCGTGGACTTGATTATGATCGCGTCCGGCTTAACTTTCTTCTTTCGGATCTTACTTTCCCGTTGATCTTATTGCTGCTGTTGCTGTCCCTGTCCTTGCTGCTGCTGCCGCCGTTGCTACTGTTGGGCTACGCGTCCATCGGTCGCTGATTCTCGCTGCTGCCTTCTTCTGCCTTTGTTGGATTGAACATCGATCCATTTATTTTCTGCTGTTGACTAGAGTGCTGCTGAGTCCTTCTTCTTCTTCTTTTTTTGTCTGCCTCCCTCTCCTTGTATGTCTGATGGTGATACAGAGGGTTGTCTTTTTTGCTGTGACCCCGTCACTGGGCATTGGAGACATGCTAGTATTGTTTCCGGGAGGGTCTCTCTAGATCTCTCCGTTAGCGTCCGGTGTGCCTTCAAACAAGCTTGTCGGCCTTCTTCTAATGCCTCTAGGTTGCCTTCTATAAAATTGAGGCCATCTTTTACAGTTTTGTTAATATTCGGTTGTCTTTTGGCAGCCTCCATCATTTCATTTAGAACTTTGCTTAATTCTTGAAAGATGCCCGATGCTTGCTCCTCCTTTGCATTATACTGCGCCTGATGACCACTAGTTCTTCGTGACTATCGTTCGAGCCCCTAGCTCTTATTTCTGACACATCCGCTGCGGAGCCATGAACCTCTTTAGAAAATACTCTGCATAATGGCGTAAGCGGAGGGGTCTTCTCCGAGTTCTTCTCTTCTTCTCCTACAATTCTTGGTATTTGTTTTGACAGTCTGCAACATGAAAGTGAATTAAGACGGTTCGCCCATCATGGGAGCCCCACCGCAGTGAGGCTACTACCCCCGCCTGAGATATTTTCTAGTTATGGATGACGAAACCGAGAAGCGGCTTGTCGGGAGGTCAGTCCTATCGCCATCAGTGATTCTATTGAAAAAGGATACGGGATAGGCCTGCGCCATATTGAAGCAAAATGTTTAACGTCACCCCTATCGACTAAGCGACAACGACAACAACAACAACAACAACAACAACAACAACAACAACAACAATAACAACAATAGTAATAATAATAATAATAATAATCCGCCAGGGTTACCTGGGTGACGTGTGGCCGCTGTATGACCTTCCTGGCATGAGGAAGCGCAGCAGTCCTCCCGGCGGGGATTGTAGCTGGATGATTTGCCGGTTCATCTGGCAATCGGAAGGTGACTAAATGGTAATCCAACGCGCTCGGCCAGTTAATAGTGGTGGCTGGTCGTAAAACACCCACTCAACACTTGACGAGTACAAACGCAGACAAAAAAAAACACAATCAAGCATGACACTGAAATACGCTAACACACACTACATGTACAAAAAGAATCCTTCCATCGGCAGTGCCACCCAGACGAGCAGGACAAAGACGAAAGACACAATTTTCCGGGTATGATTGGTCGGAGGCTCTATAAACGGGCATCTTCCGTCAAGTCTCGCGAGCGAATCGAAACGTTATTTTTCTTTTTTCGACCGGTGGCTCTATAAACGAGTATCGACCGAGGGGGGGGGGGGGGATATAGACCGACTGCTTCCCGGGGACTTAATTAAATGGGTACTTCTCTGCAAGATGTCGATCATTAAATTCAGAAATCGATTGAAACGTCAAGAAGCTCGACTCTGGTGCACACTGCCAATTAAAGAGCCTTACATACAAAAAACAAACTTATACAAACTACACGCATGCAAACAAAGGGTCACGGGGCGCAGCGGGTGTCGTGACACTGCTCGCAAAGGATGTGTGGATGATCGTCGCAGCGCACGTCTCCGTGATGGCTCCTGGCGTCTACGCGTTGCTCCCGCGTGAGTGTTGGAAATGCCAATGATGGGTGAAGGAGCACGGCTGATGCGGATGCCCATCCCGCCTCATAGTCAAAAGCGCCTACAGTCATGAGCGTAACTGCGGGCGTGATCTCCTCCTCGCATTCTGAGGTAGCCGCGTTCGGAGACGGTCCCGCACTCTGGAGTTTCTGAAACAAGGTATGTTTAATATAATTTCCAAAGAAACCACAAACGAGACAGTAATCCCAAGACAAACGCGGACTGACTTAAGACAGGAGACCGAACTAAGGGGAGTTGAGCAGGCAATAAAAGTTCAACTCAAGCGCATAGACAAGACCCTACAGACGATGTACGCACGAAAAAAGAAACAGAAAGGACTGAGCATGGAAATCACGAACGGAATGGCTGTGATACAAGAATGTTCCGAGATCGTATGGTATGAATGCGACCGTCTGACAGCCCTCTGGGAGGCTCCGAAGAAAGACGACGATACGAATGACTCTACGGGAACGCCATAGAACAAGAGGGGACGTGAGGCCACCGGATCAAGCCCTGAGCAGGCCGAAACCTTCCAAAGGGTGGAAGACGGCTCGGGTTTCGTGGAGGTGGCGAACCGAAAACAAAAGAACAAGACAACACTACACAAAGCACAGAACACCCCGACTAAAGAAGAGGGAAAAGCCACGGAACAGACCAGTACTAGACTCGGCGACGGACATAGTAGGGGCAGGCGGCGTCATAGGGCTAACGGCAGTGCTGTCCTCATCAGGCCCAAGGGGACGATGACCTACGCCGAAACACTAAGACAGCCGTAGACGAACGTGGACCCCGAATCCGCAAACGTACAGATACAGAGCTACCGCAAAACTAAAGACGGAGGACTGCTTGTACGACTGCGCAGTGAGGCGGAGAACAGACGCGATTTCCAAAAGAAACTCCAGGAAACCCTAGGAGAGAATGGAGAAGTCAAGGACCTCACCTCCAGGGTAAGACTGGAGATTCTTGACATAGACTGTATAACAACACCGAAGGACGTGACAGATGCACTGTATAGAGAGACGGAGGACAGGTCGGATCCGGGCGTACACATTTTCGGTCTGAATCAATATGACACGTGCATGGCGGTCTGCGAGGTAGAGGATAGCGTTGCTCAAACGCTGGTTCGCAAAGGCCGCATAAAAATAGGATGGATGAATTGCCGCGTCAGACTGAGAACGGTAGTAACGAGGTGCTACAGGTGCCTCGGATACGGACACAGAAGGACAGACTGTAAAGGTACGGACAGAAGTCAGTGTTGCTGGAAGTGCGGCACGACCGGTCATGTTGGGAAAGGCTGCCCGATCTCAACCCTGGCGTGTTTCCTGTGCTCTGAAAACGGGCGCGAAGAGACCGCTCACCTGTCGGGCTCCGGTAAGTGTGCCGTTTACAGAGCCGCGTTGGAGGAGCGCAGGAGGCAGCTTCAGACATGACGACTATTCTCCAAGGAAATATGCACAGATGCGAGGCAGGAGACCTTTTACTGACCCAAATCGCGGAAGAACGAGTCGCTGACATACTAATAATTAGCGAACAATACAGGAACTTACAGAAAACGTGGTATTCAAACACCTCGGGCACATCAACCATCTGGATACGGAGTAAGAAGAGGACGAGAGTCACTGACGGAGACGCCGCGGAACGCACCTCAGCGACCACCGCGTTGGACTCTGAAGAAACAGGACAAGGAACGATTCTTCACACTACTGCGGGAACTACCAGCACCCGCTAAGATCGTTCCGTACGAACTCACAGACAGACACAGGACAGACCGACTCGTGGACGAGACGTTGCGACAGATAGAACAACTATGAAACGTGACCATGCCCCGAAAAGGTACAGTACGGTACAGACGTGAAGTGTACTGGTGAACAGACAAAATCGGCCACCTGCGAAGGGAGTGCATAAAAAGTCGAAGTAAAATGTGCCGCACGAGAAAAAAACGCAACCCTAATGAGGAGGCTCTCTCGGCGGAATACAAGACAGCACGGAAAGCACTAGTAAACGCAATCAAAGACTCAAAAATACGCTGCTGGAAACAGTTATGTGACGACATGGAGCGGGACCCCTGGGGTCTGGGTGACAACATAGTAACGCAGACACTAGGGGCCTCTGGCTTACCAGAACTGAAGGGCAGAAACACAATGGACGCGATCGTGGACGGGCTCTTCCCAACCCACAAGGTAAAAGGGGAGTAGTAGTACATCGACGATCAAACGCTAACCGTCCTGGAGTTCAGCAGGAGGAGCTCTTTTGAGAGCCACCTAATCGTTGAAACCTGGAAAGGCACCAGGACCAGACGGCATCGCAGAAGAAATTCTTCGGCAAGTGGCTTGCCACAAGCCGGAGATGCTCCTGGACATGTACAACGACAGTTCACGTACAGGGACTTTCAGCAAGCGATGGGAGACGGCTAGGTTGGTTCTTCTGTATAAGGGAAAAGGAGAACCGGATGCGCCGTCCTCCTATAGACCACTGAATTACTACTTAGATGGTTTGGTTACAGCAAATTTACCCGTTTTTTATCCTTAAAAAGAAAATAATAATAATAACAATAATAATAATCCTCGACCGTCTGGTCCCCTCGGCATGATGCACAGGGAAGCAGATGAAGCCTCTGACCAGGGCTCGAGGTGCATCTACGGGTGGTGGATAGTGGCGGGTAGTCCTGAAAGCAGGGTATTCCAGGGCTGCTCGAGTGCAATAGCACCGCGAACAAAGGTCAAAGGGACAGGCACTTACCCCGCAGTGTATCTCCCGAGCACACATAACAAACCACACTACACTCACCTGTAACAACACTCAACGCGCAAGAGACACGGAGACCCGGCTCCGTGGCTGCTGGGCCGTCCCTCCTCTCTGATGCATGATCCAAGACAGTCTGAGAAAAGAACGAATGGTACAGGGGCCCTATGAACGGGTACGCCTGGAAGCAAGTGATACAGGGGCTCTATAAATGGGTATCGCCCGGAAGTAAGTATTATGGGGGCTCTATGAACGAGTATCGCCTGGAAGCGAATGAACATGGTACGATAGAGACGGGGGCCCTATAGACAGGTATCGCCCAGAAAAAAGACATGAATGGTCAAGGAGAAACGACCCGGGGAGGAATGGACGGCGTGGCACCATCGGAGATGGACAACAACCGCCATTTTGCGCGGCAAACGTACACTACACTCTAACACTCACCATGCCTCAAACTATCACACATACACTACACACAAACACTTCTACTTTTCACATAGACATACAGTTACACAAAATGACACAGTGAATAAATGGGCTGCGGCCGGCGGCTGAAGGATATTCCCGTCAGACTAACCAAGGGCGAAGTAGTAAACCTCCTGACCGGGGCGAGGAAAGAAGTCATTACCTAACCTCTGTGGTTCCGTCAGAAACCACATGTTTAATGTGGAAAGACCGCTCTTGCTTTTGCTGACCGGAGCCTATCGGGTGTGTCAGATATTTCCTTATACCCGATGTTTCGTAGGGTAAATCGCACAGCGTCTAGCTGGAAGTTTGAGTCAGGCGCGGGGTCGGTACTGGCGTTGCCCTCTTGATATGGGTAACGTGACGGCCTCGGCGTGCTGCGGGGGTTGTCCCGGATCGCGGGGATTGTGCGGGGACTGTATCTGTTATGGTTGCAGTCCGCGCGCGTTTTTCGTGGTCTCCGTGGCTGCCTCCTCCGGCACGCAGAGGCCGTCGTCCTCCTTAGGCACCTGATCAATATTTCGACCGCCCGCGTCCTGCGAGGATTAAACCTTTAGCATCATATGGCGCGAGGCTATTCCGTTACCTATTTTATTAGAATCACAGGTGTCGATAGGGCTGACCACCCGACAAGCCGCTTCTCGGTTTTGACATCCATAACTAGGGCGCGTTATCCACGGGGATAGTAGCCCCACTGCGTCTGGGGCTCCCATAATGGGCGAACCGTGAATAACCCTTACAATGATTATAATATGAATAAAGAAACAACAAAAACTAATAACGAGCTAGAGTCTTGCACAACAGCACCAGAGGCAAGACGGCGGGACAGGGTTGTATCTTGTGATGAGACGATGTCGCGAGAAGCAACCATGTCGAAAGAAATGAGAAAAAGAGAATGGGAGGAGACGAAAAGAAGACTCTTCCTAATCTCCGAAAAAGAAGACAACCTAAATAAGCGAGGTGAAAAGATGGCCGAAGAACTTCAGGGCAATATCCCAAATGATCGGGATGAGGCCCTGGAGGGAATGAAAATTATGCTGGAGGCCCTGCTAGAGTATATAGGCAACCAGCAAAAGGGTGCGGGAGGTGAACTAAAAAAGGGAATACCACTCTTGCACAGCATGACCCTACTATTGAGTGAGTGGGATGATGAGGCGAAAGAAGCGGAAAAAGGGCAAAGAACAAAGACCAGAGGGCTGATAGTTCACAGGGGGGTAAGGAGATAACCCTGGAACGAACGACATCGCGGCCCAAAAATAAAAGAAACAGGGTGGGTTCCCAAGATGAGGGGACCCCGTCTAAAAAGCAAAGGTCGGACGATAATGCGTGGCAACAAGTTAGGAGCCGCGCAACGAACAGGATACCAAACGGCGGTGAAAACTCCCCAAGGTATGGCATAAACAACGGTAGCAGTGCAGACAATAATAGGGGGGCGCAGGCTGTACTAGGCGCGCGACCGGGCGGAGACGAGGCTTCCTGGAGGCCCAGTAGGCCAGCCGGACCTGCGGGGGGCCGCGTCGTGCTCAAGACGAGACATGACGCTGTGCTGATACAACCAACGGGTAACGAAACGTACGCGGACGTGCTAACCACCATTAAGAGTAAGGTGGACCCAGACGCGACAAATACGAAGATTCGAAAGATCCAAAAGACTGGGAAGGGCGGCATCCTTCTTGTTTTGGAGCGAGGAGCGGTTGACACCCAACCATTCCGCGAGGCCATCAAGGAGGGTGTCCAAGACGCGGGGGACGTTAAAGATCTGACCCATAGACCAACAATAAAGATCCTTGACTTAGACTGCACGGCGACTGTCACAGAAATCAGTACTGCTATCAAACGGGAAACAGCCTGCGCGATAGATCCGAAGATCACTGTCTTCGACCCAAATGAAAGAGGACAGAAAATGGCATTGGCCGAGGTGGACAAAACCACGGCCGCTGCGTTACTCAATAAAGGCAAGATTAGGATCGGGTGGATAAACAATTGTCGAGTTCGACCTAGGGTGACAGTAACTCGATGCTACTAATGCCTTGGGTACGGCCACCTGAAAAGAGATTGCAAAGTCATAGATAGAAGCAAGAACTGCTGGAAATGTGGCAAAGAAGGCCACAAGGCAGCAGAATGCTCCGCAAGATGGCAACCACGAACTCCATCCTGCTCTATGGAGCGGAGGTCTGGGCCGATGCCATGCATAAAGAAAAGTACAGGAGGGGCATGGCGGCAGTGCAGCGCAGGGGAGCTCTTCAAATAGCAAGCGCGTACAAGACAGTATCAAGGACAGCGGTATTCGTTATTGCCGGGGTTATACTCGTATATCTGCTTGCGTAAGAACGAAAGCGGATATACGAGCGGAGTCAGGAGATTGGGAGGGCTCGCGCCGCGACGGGAGAACGGGAACGGACGCTGACAGCGTGGCAGGACGAATGGTCGGGAGAGAGGTTGCGACAGCGACAGCGACAACAGGAACAGGCACGCTGGACTCATAAACTAATACCGAGACTATCTCCGTGGCTTGGCAGGCAATTTGGGGAGGTGAATTTTTACCTCTCCCAGTTCTTGTCTGGGCACGGATACTTTAGACAGTACTTATACAGAATGAGGAAGGTACGAACGCCGGCGTGTACTTACTGCGAGTACGACAAGGACGACGCGGAGCATACATTTTTCATGTGCCCTCACTGGACCGACGAAAGACACAGACTAGAGATCTTCACGGGGACAATAATGCATGCCAACATCATTACAACGATGTTGGAGGGCAAAGACAAGTGGGACGCGGTAGCATCGTATATCAAAAGAGTCGTCCGAGCGAAACGCGAAGACGGGTGCCTGAACGACGGACGAAGCTGACGAAATGTAAGTAAGATAAAGTACGACAAGATTGACTAAGGACGAATCAAAATACAGATGGTAATCCCACTCGAAGTAATGCGAAAGCGGTTCCGGGTGGGGGGCGTACGCGGCGCGCTCGTTTTTTAGTGGGGAGTCCGCCAGTGGAGTCCCACACTATCACCTCAGAGTGCAGGAACTCAGGGGAAGATGTCCATGACGGATTTTTACGGGTTTAATAATAATAATAATAATAATAATAATAATAATAATAATAATAATAATAATAATAATAATAATAATAACAATAATAATAATAATAATAATAATAATAATAATAATAATAATAATAATAATAATAATAATAATAACAATAATAATAATAATAATAATAATAATAATAATAATAATAATAATAATAATAGTGAATTAAAGGAAAAAAATTAACTGTTAAGAGACAAAATACAAGGAAGCCAAGACAATAGTCAAGTTAAGAATATTTCATACTCAGAAATGATTAATTACCATAAACCACAACAAAAAAGAGTACCAAGAATCTTGGTGAAAAAAACAAACAGTACAAATAAAGACAGAAATTTTTACATTAAAAAAAGTGTAACTGATTGTTTGACTAAACAAAAAAATATACAAACTAAACACATTAATACAAGGAAGAAGGATGAAATAATCATTAGCATTGTAACAATGACAGTGTTAAATTGACTGAAAATTTATTAAAAATGGAATTGAGTGGTGAATGTGATACAAAAACTGAGGAACTTATTAATCCGAAAATAAAAATTGTGGGAATAGATAATTACACTGATATGACTGAAGAAGACATAGAAAATGACATAAACACTAGAAATCTCAGCAATTTCTCAACAAGAGGTCAAATTTTATACATGTATAAGAACAGCATAAACAATCTAACTACTGTACTAATGGAAATACCATCTGAAATTTATAAACATATCAGAGAAAACAAAAACAGAATTTTCGTAGGTTTCCAAAATTGTAAAGTTTATGATTTGATCAATATCAGGCCATGTGATAAGCGTGGCAGGCTTGGTCACAGTAAAAAGAATTGTGAAAATGAGATAGCGTACCTTAAATGCTCAGCAAAGCACAAAACAAATGAATGTCGAAGTGTAAGTAATAAATGTTTGAATTGTGATTTTAGCAAAAATAAACATAAAACCAATTATGACACAAACCATCATGCCTCTAATATGAATTCATGTGTAATCTTGAGCAATAGAATAAAAAATACATAGACTCTGTTGACTACCCTATGAAACCTATCTTACCATCGTGGGATGCAACAATGCCTTATAAGTGGAATACAAACAGTCAGTTACAAATACAGTTATCAGCATCTACTAGCACATTAAACCACCAACAAGATTGTATACAACAGCAAACAAGTGAAGGAATCATCACATCAAATTCAAAACAGCAAGAACAACATGGACAACAACAAAAATTACAATTTCTAAAAACTGCGCAAAATCAATCTAATAAATCTAAGGGAAAAAAGGTTACTAAATAAAAATGGGTTATTTAGAATTTTCTGAATTAATAGAAAATGACACAGTCCAAAAAGATAAAACATGCGGCAATATAAATGTTCTAAATAAAGCTTTAAATAATAAAAATGATATAATTCTACTTGTTAATATAAGAAGTATGAATGCAAATTTTGATAAATTAAAAATATTATTTAAAAGTTTAATTAACAAACCAGTTATAGTTATATGCACTGAAGCATTTATACAATTAAACTATAAATTATATGAACTATACGGGTATGAGAGTTTCTATAATGAAAGTAAAGTAAATCAAAATGATGGTGTAATTGTTTTTGTTAATAGAGATATTGTACACAAAACTTATGTTGTTGAATCTCGAAGGATTAGAATTATTAATACTCATATTACACTAAATAATGAAAGTAGTATGGAAATTTCTGCCGTATATAGATCTCATGATATACATAAAACTGAGTTCATTCTTGATTTAAATAAATTCTTAAAGAAAAAGAAAAATACCAAAAATCATTTAGTGATAGGAGACTTTAATATAGATTTACATAAGTCAGATAGTATGTGTCAAGAATTTCGTTGTAATTTCTTAGACAAAGGTTACATTCCTGGTTTTGTAGGTATTACAAGGCCCTCTATTGGTAATTGTAAAGGATCATGTATCGACAACATTTTCATTAAAACAAACGGTTTAAGTACAAAAACATATACACTAAAGCATTCCATAACAGACCACTACCCTCTATTTATTGCCACAAATAAGCTTAAAAATATAAATAAGGAACTGACAGTAGTATTAGATTATAAAAAATTAAGAAATATTGCTGAGACAAGATACTGCAGAGCAATTATGTCAATACATGATCCTAATATAGCTACTGACAAAGTAATTAATGAAATTAAACAATGTATAGAATTAGTTAAAGTAAAAAAAAAAGAGAAGAAGAAAAACAAAAAAAATTGGATTACAAATTGTATTATTAAATCTTGTGAGACAAAAGAATTTATGTACAATTTATGGCAAATGGACTACAATAATGATCAACTAAGATCACAATATAAAAATTATGCCAAAGTGTTAGATAAAGTTATTATGGTTGAAAAATTAAATATGAAAAAAGTCTAATCCAAAATAATTCCAACAATCCCAAAAGACTATGGGAAATTATTAACACGAAATGTGGCAAAATAAAAAAAACAAATGATACTATAAATTACATTAAAACTGGTACTGATAAAATAACTGATAAAGTTGAAATAGCTAAAACTATGAATAAATATTTTTGTGAAATAGGCCAAAAACTTAGTGAAAAGATTGATAAACCAATTGAAACTGATCTGAAACTACCAAACATGAATGAAAATTCTATTTTTATTAAACCAACAAGTTCAGATGAAATACCTAGCATAATTAATACCCTAAAATTAAAAAATGGTGGTATAGACAAAATAAATGCTAAAACTCTCTCTTTTTAATAAATGAAAATAATCAGTAAATATATAGCGGAACCACTAACGTATGTATTTAAGGCAGGTTTGCCGTGGATTTGCCCTATTTATTCAATAATTTTTATTTCATACAAAAAATAATCTTTATTGTTCAAACTTTTTACATATTAAAATACACATTTTGAAGATATAAAATTTTTTTTTTTTTTTATGGATTTTTCTTGACAAAATGGCAGCCTCAAAATTATTTTTTTGTTTGACTGTCGACACGATATCTCACCAACGGATCATCTGAAATCAAAAAACTAAAAATATTCTTAAAACTTATTTTTGGCTATTGCATGATCTAAGATTATAACGATCAATAAATTTTTCAAAAAGTTATAAACAATTTATGTTGCAAAAAAAGAGCCAAAAAATTCAAAAGTTCGCCATTTTTTTTTCCGGTAAAAACGAAATATCCTAGACTATGCAATAGCCAAAACTATAAGTTTTAAGAATCTTTTTAGTTTTTTGATTTCAGATGATCCGTTGGTGAGATATCGTGTCGACAGTCCAACAAAAAATAATTTTGAGGCGGCCATTTTGTCAAGAAAAATCCGTAAAAAAAAAAAATTTTTATATCTTCAAAATGTGTATTTTAATATGTAAAAAGTTTGAACAATATAGATTATTTTTTGTATGAAATAAAAATTATTGAATAAATAGGGCAAATCGACAGCAAACCTGCCTGAATACGTGTATTGAAAAAGCTACTAGGTACTAAGGATGCTTTAAATTACATAACAAATATTGTATACAGTAACCTGGATCACAGTAAACCAACAATTGTAACGTTTCTGGATTTGGCGAAAGCTTTTGATACTGTTGACCACCAAATATTACTAGATAAACTCTATTGTATAGGAATACGGGGACAGGCGCTGCATTTACTTTCAAGTTATCTTAATAATAGATATCAAACAGTAAAAATAAATGACAAAGAAAGTGATAGCATGTTAATAAGAACAGGTGTTCCGCAAGGTACCATCTTAGGACCATTAATTTTTATAATATACAATAACGATATCTTGAAAGAATTTCCAGCAGAAGCAATTCTGTCGTATGCAGATGTCGTATGTAGTATTAAGTTATTAGTTTCTAAGTTTAACTCTCAAGTATATCTATATATTGTTATTTTTTTTATATTTTTTATATATGTCATTTTGATACCGGATCTGCGAACAGGTAACCCGATTATCTCTGCAGAATTTATAGATATGTATATTTCTGTAAATTTTTTGATGATGATGATGATGATGATGATGATGATGGTGGTCATGATGATGATGATGATGATGATAATGATTTTTTTTTCTTTTCGGACGTCAGAGGGTGGGCTAACCTCTGAGTGGCCCTAATGAAATTGCATAACGGCCGTCTGGGAACTTTTCGCTTATGAATACTTCCAGACGGCCGCTCTATTTCTTCGCCCGTCTTCAGGGTGCCGAGCTTTGTATCATCTCCCTACGTCTCCCGCTTGGGAAGTTCAGGAGATGTCTCGCGCAGTCGTCTAGGGTGTGCCTAATCCCCTCGAAGTTTTTCGTGCTTCTATACTTGTATCATACGTCCCCCTTTTGGGAGGTCGAAGGACGTCGCGCATTTCGTCGTCACGTAGTCAAGGTCGGGTCGCCCCTTCTTTCAAGAACTCTTCTTTCTTCTTTCTTCTGAGAATTGCTTCAACGGATGTTGCTGCTTTTCTCCAATTTTCGTCGCTTGCTAGCATATGTTGAATTATGCTGTCGGGTGTGTGCTCTCTCAGAGCTTCTCGTTCCTCCCTCCACATCTCACATTCGAAGAAGGTGTGGAGTGCGTCATCCCTTGATACAGCGCAGAGGCATTTCGGCTCATTGCGTTTCCCCATTCTGTTGAGGTACGCTCCGAACAATCCATGTCCTGTGAAAAACTGCGTCAGATAGTAGTTGACGTCCCCGTGCTGCCGGTCTGTCAAGGGTTGTAGACGAGGTATCAGTCTACGCGTCCATTTAGCGTCTGTGCCACTGGTCCATGATGCTTGCCACGCTGCAATCGTGTTTTCCCTTGCCTTTCTTCTAGCATCTCTCTCGCCGAGTACCATTTTATTCAGATACACTGATCTCCTTTCCAGGGCTTGCAATGGATGGGAATGGTTCCCGACACCACGAAAGCCGCTGATTCCGATACCGTGCGGTATGCGCTCGATACCCTGAGTGCCCCTTTCCTTTGTACCGCAGCAATGCATTTCCGGTAGCACGCAAAGCGCATAAGCTGGCCGTCCCCGCGTCCCCCTATCCGCCACCTGGGGACGCGTCGGGTAGCAGGGGTCTCAGCCTCCGAAGAATAATAATAATAATAATAATAATAATAATAACAATAGTAGTAGTAGTATGTTATAAGTGAGAGTTGCGGGGTAAGGAAAAGGGGGGAGGAGCTCCCCGTGCTCTTGACGCGCGATCGTCAAGACCCGTGATTAACGGAGAGATTCTGCCTTCTTAATAAGACTTCCGTGGGAGCTAAGCCCGCCAGAAAGTCTGTTCGGTGCGACAGTACCCGGGTTAATCACTACGGGGAAAGTGTGGCGTTTACCGAGCACCACAGGCTGACTACCTCAGGGAGATTACTCTCAACCGAGGAGGTCCGGCCAGTGTGGTGCGTCGTGGCCAACTGATAGAGAGGCATGCGCTCTCTAGGAGCCTGTCTCTGCGTAGCCACAACTGAACTTCCAGGAGTTAAATTAATAACTCCCGGCTCCAGGTTGTGGGATACGAGGAGAAAACGCTGCTAAAAGACGCTATCGGCTCTCGTTAGAGAACGACGTCTTTAAGCAGCTCTTCTATCAGGGACTGCGTTCAACTGCCCCCGATCTCTTGACGCGCGTTCGTCAAGAGCCGTGATTAACTGAGGGATACTGCCCTCCTAATAAGGCTTCCTTGGAAGCTAAGCCCGCCAGAAAGCCCGTTCGGCACGACAATACCCGGGTTAACCACCACGGGGCGAGTAGGCACTTACCGTGCACGGCACACTAGCTACTTCGGGAGATTGCTCTCAACCGAGGATGTCCGGCCGCTGCGGTGCGCCGAGGCCGACTGATTCAGGAGGCGCGCGCCCCCTTACTTATAGTCGACACGAGAGCTGTTCTGACCGCTCTGTAGTGAGCGCGGCGGCTCGCGCTGGTAGCGGTTAGGCAGCTGCGGCGTGCGCGCGCAGCGTATTGCTCTATTCGCGCTCCCGTCTCTCTTTCTCTCTCTTTTCTCTCCTGCTGCGCCCTTTGAAATAATAGGTTTAGGAAAAGATAAAGACGTCGGTAACTTTTGCTGGTTATTTATTATTCTCCTGTCTAGTGCCGGGATCGCGGACCTGTCTCTGGCCTGGTCGGCCGAGAAGTCAGGAGTCAGGAGTCAGACTCCGACTGAGACTGAGAGGGCGTCTCGAAACTCGATCTCTTATATACTACCCGGCTGCACCGTGATTGGCTGCAGTTCGGGTAGAAGGGGAATATTACCGTGCGCAAGGCGCTATAGATATACTAAGTGTATCACAATTCCTCCCGGTTTTGAAGAGCCTTGCGTACGGTTATCTTTCCCCTTTTTTTATTTTCATTTTTCCTGGACCCCGGAGATACATAATTTTTTTTTTTACTATTTATTTACTTAAAATTAGAAATTAAATAATTTACGATAATAAATAATAATAAACAAAAAAAATTCGAATTTAAGGAAATACCTAAATCTATGTTACTTAAAGCTACGTGCACGTTATAGAAAATTATATATATATATATATATATATATATATATATATATATATATATATATATATATATATATATATATATATATATATATATATATATATATTATTCAGTGTCTTTTATCACTTTTTTCACTTTCTTCTTGGCCGCAGGTTATATCTGGGCTCTTCTTGTGCGATGGCCTGTTCATCGCTAGACTCCAAAATGGCGGCCTCCGGGCTACCGGACTCCTTGTTTAGGTTCTCGACGGAGACACCCTCTGCTTCGTTGTCTTCTGGGGCTGATTCCTCGACGGCGTCGTGAGGTAAGGTTGGTTCCTCGACGGCGGCTGCGCGTCCGTCGTCGTGAGGAGAAATAGCAGCTGCGCGTCTGCTGTTGTTACCTGTTTGGTCAGGTTTTACTTGTTTGATGTGGTATTTGACTGTTTCCCCGTGTCGGTCCACGAGGTAGATTTCGTTGCTGATTGCCTTAACTATGTCGTAAGGCCCTTCCCATTTCTGAGCAAATCCTGCATGGAATTTGTTGGCGGCGTTTGATAAGTAATGCGTTTTTACATAAACTTTATCGCCGGATTTGAAGCGAGTTTCCTGTGCTCGCTCGACAGCATATTTCCCTATATATTGCTGCTGGTTGTTTTTGGCTTTTTGAACCCTCTGCTTCCACACGGGGGAGGGTGGTTCTGGCATTTCTAATTTCCATTCACCAGGTCGCTTAAGGTCTCGACCCATTAAAATGCGCCCAGGAGTGCTTCCGGTGGCCGCATTTCGTCGGCTTCTCAATTGGAACAATATTTGTGGTAAAAATAAGTCCCAATCTTTATGTTGCCGACCTTGTAAGTGGAGTTGAAGTCCCTTCTTTATTTCTTGATTTCGTCGCTCAGTAGGGTTCGCTCGGGGGAGATAAATGGCCGTAGTCCAGGGCTCAGCTTGCCACCGGTCACATGACTCTCTCCAAGCCCGACTCGAAAATTGAGGTCCATTATCGGAGAGTATGGCTCTCGGATAACCCCATCGCGAGAAAACCTCGTTTTCTAATGGCTTGGTGATGACAGGTGTTTCTGCAGTGTGTAAACTGAAAGATTCCACCCATCTTGAGAATAAATCGGTGACGACCAGTATGTATTGTTTACGTCTGGCGGTAATAGGGTATGGACCCATGAGATCCACGGTGATGGTGTCCCAGGGTTCGTGGGGTTGATGCGGTCGCAATCCAGCCGGATGTTGGTTGGATTTTTTCGTGCAAGCGCATAAATGGCACATCTGCACGTATTCTCTTACTTCTCGCTGCATTCCGAGCCATCTATGGTGCTGCTGTATGGCACGCAATGTTTCGTCCATACCCGGGTGACCGGCGTACTCGGAATCGTGGTATTCGTAGAGCACACGATCCCGGGCGTTCGATGGAACGATTATTCTCCAGGGTTCGTTGACCTTGTCTCGTTGCCATAAAGCCCCGTCTAGCACGAGATTCTTATCTAGGAAATCCTTTTCACCTGGATTAAGTTCGTTTTTTAGAACGAGGGTTAGGTAGCGTTTAGCCAGTATGCAGATTCTTTTGTCGCTTTGTTGTGCGACTCGAATCTCACTGGCTAAACAACGGTCTCCGACTAAGTAAAGCGCAGGAGTGGCTTCTTCCGTGCGGCATTCTGGTAAGTCAGGAGGGAGAAGCCTTTCTTGGTCATCGAGTTCTTCCACATGTTCCTGGCCGGGTTTCCGATATAGGGCATTCGGCAACTCGTTGTCTTTTCCGGAACAATGCTCAATTGTGAAAGAGATCTGTTGTAGGAGAAGAGCCCATCGCATGAGCTTTTCCCTGGTGTCCTTGAATCGCTCAAGCGAAGTTAGAGTCTTACTATCCGTCCGTAAGGTAAACGGCCGATCCTCTAGGTAGGGTCTGAAAGCCTTAATGGCCCAAATAATGGCCAAGCATTCTTGTTCGTTGCAGTGGTATTTCTTTTCGGCTGGCCGAAATTTGGCGCTGGCGTAACATATTATGTCACGACCTTGGTCCGGCCTGTCTTGATAGAGCACAGCTCCCATCCCCCGGGCGCACGCATCCGTTTGCAGGACAAAGCGTCTCTCCGGGTCTGGTCGAGCCAGCTTCAGTGGTTTGGTGAAAGCGGCCTTGGCTTCCATGAATGCTGCTTGTGCCGTTGGTCCACCTGTAGCTTCGATTTCCTTGTAGCAAGTCGTTTAGTGGTGACAGGATGACGGCCAGATTGGGAATGTACTCCCGGAGCCAGTTGCACGTCCCTATAAAGCCCTGTAGCTGCTTTTTGGTAGTGGGGGAGGGATCTCCAAGAGGGCGCTTAAGTAGTCCTCCTTGGCCTCGTTCCCATTGGATGTGACTCTAAAACCTAAATATTCCAAGTCGGACATTCCAAATTTGCATTGTTCGGGAGCTGCTGTTAAGCCATGAATGGCTAGTCTCTCCAAAACTTTCGCTACGTGAACTAAATGTTCGTCGTAAGTTTTGGAATATATGATTACATCGTCGAGGTAGACTTTGCAGAATTTATCAAGGTAGCCAGTGAGCACTTCCTGAGACATCAATCTCTGGAACGTTCCGGGCGCTCCCTTCAGGCCAAAAGGCATAACTTTGAACTGATAGGTCCCACCAGAAGGTGTAGAAAATGCTGTGTATTTCTTTGCTTGAAAATCCAAAGGGATTTGCCAATATCCACTTTTTAGATTAATCGTAGAAAATACACAGGCGTCCCCGATATCCTTTAAAGTGTCTTGGATTCGCGGAATTGGTTGAGCTGTGTCCTCGGTGATGGCGTTTAGTTTTCGATAATCTACGCAGAAAGGAAAACGACCATCACGTTTTTTCGCCATGACTATAGGCGAACTGTACGGAGATGTACACGGTTCAATAATACCAGCCGAGAGCATATCCTGAGCCTGCTGATTTATCTCTCGCGGTTTCTCTTCGGAGTAACGATAGAGAGGTAATCGAAAAGTCTGCCCCGAGGTCAATTTAATGGAGTGCCGGACAGAACGGGTCTGTGGCAAGCTCTCGCCTATAGGTGTAAAAACCTTAGCGTGCGTTCGAATGACCTCTGAGAACTGACTTATGTATGGCTCAGGGAATTTATTCTCGAGCTGCGGTATTGTTTCAGATGACACGTCTGCTCCGCTCGTTGGTTGGTTAATGAAATGAGCTGTGACTCGTTCAGTGTTTCCTATATATAGCACGTTCCGGGCTAAGTCTAAGATTCCCCCCTCTTTTCTCAACCATGGTAACCCCAAGAGAAGGGAGTCTCGTAACTTAGGTGCCACCAGAACAGTTGCTTTGAATTTTTTATCTTGTATGAGAAACTCGACTTCTGCCTGACCGATAATGTCCATGGACGTTCCCAGGGCTGCGAGTTTTGTTGAGATGGAGAGGGGAGTTATTTTTGTGTGGCGTTGGATGGCTTCTGGTCTTATGAAACTATGCGTAGCGGCCGCGTCGATTACGGCGGACACGTTACTTCCCCGGAAGCTAGTAAGTATCCTGGGGAGAGCGCTCATGTTCATGGCCACGCTTCTTAGTTCCGGTTGGGGGTAGTGTTGGCGGTGGCGACCGGAACGTCCGCCGCCTGCCTCCAGTTTTCCGATCCTCGTTGCTTGTCTCTGAGTACGGCACAATCACGATGGAAGTGGAAGCCTGGGCAATGCCAGCATTTGGGAGGATTGCTGGCGTCTCCCTTCTTAGCGGTTTTGGCTTTTTCTTCTTGAGGCTCCTTCCTGATTTTCTGTTTGGTGTGGGTTTGTTCTTCTTCATCGTCTTTTTCGGCTTCCAGAGCTTTGGATAAGAGTTCTGAAAAATCTCCGAAAATGTGAGCTCGCATAGCTTTTTTCAGGTTAGGCGCCAATAAGCTCACAAGCGTAGTTATTCTCGCAAGCTCGGGTTCGTTTGGTCGTACACGTTGATACAACATATATTTTTGCTGTAAGAAGGGTCCTACAGCTTCTTTGTCACCTTGCTTTTTCCCGTATAGCTGGGCGACAAGCATACTTTTGATAGACTCACTATGAAAACGATTGCGAATCAATTCTTGGCAGCGTTGCCAATCCAAACCCATAGTGCGATAGCATTGCCACCATTTGTCAGCTTCATTTTTTAAGCCCTTCTCCAAGACTCGCATCCGTTGTCGCTCTGGGATATTGAATGCCTCAATGTATTCGGTACATCGATCTAAATATCCCACCGGGACCTCATGATCACGGCCATGGAACTCCGGAAGCGCTGGTTGGTGTCCGAAAAGGGCTTGAGAGAAAGCTTCCCAATTGCGTAACGCGGCTGGCATGCGAATTGCTTCGCCGAGGTTAACGTTGTTGCCGTCACCTGCGCCATTGTTTCCATTTCCAATGCCGTTAGCACCGTCTTGATTACCGTCTGCCATCTCTAGTAATACTTGGTCTGCTTCGTTCACAAGTCTGGGCTCAATTGGTTCTGGCAGGTAACCGCCGATTCTTATATTCTCCTCTGGTTCGGCTGTGTTGTTAGCGGGCGCCACTGGGTTTTGGTTAACTCCCAGAAGTATTTCGTTTTCTGGACTTCGTTGCCTGCTTCGAGATCTCATTACTGGAGGTGAACGAGTTCTGGACGGCGTTCGACTTAACGGCATTCGGCTAGCTGTTTCTTCGGTAGTGGGTACGTCCGAGCAGCAGCTCGGTCAGACGTAGACTGTGCTCCACGTTGGGCCGCTACTTGTTATAAGTGAGAGTTGCGGGGTTAGGAAAAGGGGGGAGGAGAGGGGAGTTGCTCCGCTCAATCCGTCCGTACGTTTTGACTTCCCCGTGCTCTTGACGCGCGTTCGTCAAGACCCGTGATTAACGGAGAGATACTGCCTTCTTAATAAGACTTCCGTGGGAGCTAAGCCCGCCAGAAAGTCTGTTCGGTGCGACAGTACCCGGGTTAATCACTACGGGGAAAGTGTGGCGTTTACCGAGCACCACAGGCAGACTACCTCAGGGAGATTACTCTCAACCGTGGAGGTCCGGCCAGTGTGGTGCGTGCGCGTTCGTCAAGACCCGTGATTAACGGAGAGATACTGCCTTCTTAATAAGACTTCCGTGGGAGCTAAGCCCGCCAGAAAGTCTGTTCGGTGCGACAGTACCCGGGTTAATCACTACGGGGAAAGTGTGGCGTTTAGCGAGCACCACAGGCGGACTACCTCAGGGAGATTACTCTTAACCGACGAGGTCCGGCCAGTGTGGTGCGTCGTGGCCGACTAATAGAGAGGCATGCGCTCTCTAGGAACCTGTCCCTGCGTAGCCACAACTGAACTTCCAGGAGTTAAATTAATAACTCCCGGCTCCAGGTTGTGGGATACGAGGAGTAAACGCTGCTAAAAGATGCTATCGGCTCTCGTTAGAGAACGATGTCTTTAAGCAACTCTCCTATCAGTGACTGCGTTCAACTGCCCCCGATCTCTTGACGCGCGTTCGTCAAGAGCCGTGATTAACTGAGGGATACTGCCCTCCTAATAAGGCTTCCGTGGGAGCTAAGCTCGCCAGAAAGCCCGTTCGGCACGACAATACCCGGGTTAACCACCACGAGGCGAGTAGGCACTTACCGTGCACCGCACACTAGCTACTTCGGGAGATTGCTCTCAACCGAGGATGTCCGGCCGCTGCGGTGCGCCGAGGCCGACTGATTCAGGAGGCGCGCGCCCCCTTACTTATAGTCGACACGAGAGCTGTTCCGACCGCTCTGTAGTGAGCGCGGCGGCTCGCGCTGGTAGCAGTTAGGCAGCTGCGGTGTGCGCGCGCAGCGTATTGCTTTATTCTCGCTCCCGTCTCTCTTTTTCTCCTGCTGCGCCCTTTTAAATAATAGGTTTAGGAAAAGATAAAGGCGTCGGTAACTTTTGCTAGTTATTTATTATTCTCCTGTCTAGTGCCGGGATCGTGGACCTGTCTCTGGCCTGGTCGGCCGAGAAGTCAGGAGTCAGGAGTCAGACTCCGACTGAGACTGAGAGGGAGTCTCGAAACTCGATGTCTTATATACTACCCGGCTGCGCCGTGATTGGCTGCAGTTCGGGTAGAAGGGGAATATTACCGTGCGCAAGGCGCTATAGATATACTAAGTGTATAACAAGTAGTAGTATCAATAGCAGTAGCAGCAGCAGCAGCAGCAGCAGCAGCAGCAGCAGCAGCAGCAGCAGCAGCAGCAGCAGTAAAAGTAGCAGTAGCAGTAGCAGTAGCAGCAGCAGCAGCAGCAGCAGCAGCAGTAAAAGTAGCAGTAGCAGTAGCAGTAGCAGCAGCAGCAGCAGCAGCAGCAGCAGCAGCAGTAAAAGTAGCAGTAGCAGTAGCAGTAGCAGTAGCAGTAGCAGTAGCAGTAGCAGTAGCAGTAGCAGTAGCAGTAGCAGTAGCAGTAGCAGTAGCAGTAGCAGTAGCAGTAGCAGTAGCAGTAGCAGTAGTAGTAGCAGTAGCAGTAGCAGTAGCAGTAGCAGTAGCAGTAGCAGTAGCAGTAGTAGTAGTAGTAGTAGTACTAGCAGTAGCAGTAGCAGTAGTAGTAGCCGTAGTAGTAGTAGTAGTAGTAGTAGTAGTAGTAGTAGTAGTAGTAGTAGTAGTAGCAGTAGCAGTAGCAGTAGCAGTAGCAGTAGCAGTAGCAGTAGTAGTAGTAGTAGTAGTAGTAGTAGCAGTAGTAGTAGTAGTAGCAGTAGCAGTAGTAGTAGCAGTAGCAGTAGTAGTAGTAGTAGTAGTAGTAGTAGTAGTAGTAGTAGTAACAGTAGCAGTAGTAGTAGCAGTAGCAGTAGCAGTAGCAGTAGCAGTAGCAGTAGCAGTAGTAGTAGTAGTAGTAGTAGTAGTAGTAGTAGTAGTAGTAGTAGTAGTAGTAGTAGTAGTAGTAGTAACAGTAACAGTAACAGTAACAGTAACAGTAACAGTGACAGTGACAGTAACAGTAACAGTAACAGTAACAATAACAATAACAATAACAATAACAATAATAATAATAATAATAATGATGATGATGATGATGATATAATCATAAGGATAATGATAGTTAGATGATTATTTACACTAACAATGATTATAATAAATAGTAAATTTACATACAGGTAGTTTATACTAGACGTTAACATAATAAAGTAATGTTAATAATATTAATAATAAAATATGCTAAGGTTCTCATAAGTATATCGTAGTAAAAATTATAACTTGCCATACAGCCTAAAACTCGTAAACTAACTTATCGATCTTCCCTATTCTACCAGCATCCTACCTTGCCTGCCTCATACTCCACAGTCACACACTCATCCACCCCAATATTTCCCGAACTCCCTTCCGCAACTCTATACCTTTGTCGCCCCCTCCTCGTATACGCATAATCAATTCTTAATTAAGCTAAGCATGCGATTGCCAGGAGGTTATGTAAGTCATAGCCCCCCATGGCTCCAAGCCATTTACCCTCCCTTTTTGTCTTCAACCTGCAGCCTTCTGCATTCGAACTTTGAACTGTAAGCATGTAGGCACCAGTTTGTTATTTGATATTTCACTTGTAAAAGGGACACGCTCTTATACTTAACTTTGTGCTTCTAATACAATAAACTTGATCTTAAACTTATTTGCTCGCGCTTATTTATTTACTGTGCCTGAGCTCCTATGCATATCTCCCGCCACCATCTCGAGTATGAGATCGTCCGCAGCGCAGTGTAGCCCAGCCGAGCCGACTACAGGGAACCAAGACCTACTGACGCATACAACGTAAGTCCCTACATCCATCGTATACCACTATCCTCTCCTATGCTGTCGTAAACTCGCACTTCTTATTTTTACCGCTATCACATTAAATGTCATTCTCGCTATCCTGCTTTTGCTAATACCTCGACTCCCAGGTAAATTACGCAAGTATTGACCGAAACTATAGGCAAACGCGATTTAAGTTCATATTAACATTGCGCCATTTATTGCTTACGCGCGACGTATCCCTACGCTCGTGTAAGACGTTTCCAGCACTCGTAACGTGTGTGGTCTATTATATTTATTGTTCGATTGGGTGGATAGGTATGTTGGCGGGCTACTGTAGGTGGAAGGGTACGTGGGTTGGTATAAGGGTGGATTGATTGGTGCGTGGATGTCTGGGTGCGTAGCTAAATCTGAACAGGGGTGGGTTAGTGTGTGGGTGCATGCCCGCGTAAACATGGGTCCCACGGTATGGGAATCTTTTTTCTTGGAAAATTATGGTTGATACGCTGACGACTATTTTTAGAAAACAATGGCTAATGACCCGGGAAAACAATATTTCCGAATAAAAATTTTTTGTCAAAATCATTGGCAAACTTGCAAAGTTGTCGAAAAATCCTAGTATTTTTATTTTCAATAGTTTTATAAAAAAATAAAATTTTTCCATAAGAATACTAAGAACTTTTTCATGGTAAATGTTTTGCATATCAATAAAATTGTGTACAAAATAAAAATGCCATAGTTTTCCAATTAATTTTTTAAACATTTTATGACAAAATCGTGACCCTTACGTTTAGTATTGATTTTCGAGAAATTTATTTCTGAATTTCTTTCTTTTTACTTCCTTTTCTTAAAATATTTACTGCACAATGAATGGAAAGTACAAGACTTTAAAGAATATAATGCATTTCTATCGTATATCAACGATAACAAATACCAACAATAGTGGTTCGATTTTCTCAAATAGTCTGTTGAAAATGCTATTCAAGTCATATTCTCTCGAAAGCATATAACGTATATTTTCAATTTGGAATAATATATCACGTTATACCCCGCAGTTATAAACATATCTATTAAGTATGTATAGTTCCTGTTATATTAGCGCAGCAGAAGAAAGAGAGTGCAGCGTTGCCTAACGGGCCGATACCCGTAATATGTAAGAGAGTGTGGGAGATGGAGATATATATATATATATATATATATATATATATATATATATATACGATTTATTTTGTCATCTGGAAAAAATACATTACATAAATTGTTATTTCGTCTTTAAATTAAACTCTTTGATCACTATCACAGGTCGTTAGTATATAAGTATAAAAATAATTATTGCCCAATTTGTCATTATCTAATATATCACAGTATATCAATATCACAGTTTCATAACATTTTCTGGAGATTCACTCATTTTTGCATACCCGTACATCCATCACGTCACAATTTAAAAACAATTACAATTAAGCAGATACGTACACTCATCACACACAGATAAATTCACTCACTGTTTATTAATTTATACTCTTTATAATTTATACATTATTACGACATATTTCATGACTGTGACATAAAACACGGGAACGAACGAACAAAGCAAGCAAGTAAGCAAGTAAGCAAGCAAGCAAGCAAACATTTAAATAAATAAATAAATACCCATGTATTGTCTCTGTCGTAAAAAATGTCAGATTAATCACCGTGCGGTCGCCTGAGATGCCTGCCTAACGCCGTTTTAAATTTACATAAGGATGACAGATCCCTCACACTGCAGGGGAGAGAGTTCCAGAATCGCGAGCTTTGGGCTCTAAACGAGTAGAGATCATTATCAGTCCGCGATCCCGGAACCGAGAGCTCTTTCACACCACTCCTACTGGAAGTCCTGGCTGCGTTTTTACCAAAGTGAGCCGCAAGATACGGAGATTGTCCCATATTTATTGCTTTATACAATAATAACCCCGCAAAGTATGCTCTTCTTTCAATTATGGTAAGCCAGCCAAGATATTTCCTGTGAGGAGTTATGTACTCGCCCCTTCTGACACCACATATGTATCTCACACATGAATTTTGAAGTCGTTGTAACTTCGTCTCTAGCTCATGAGACACATCAAGATGAACCACGGAACAATAATCTAAATCTGGCACTACCAGCGCACATGCAAGCTGTTTTCTCAACGCCTGGGTGGTGCATTAACTAAAAAATCGTAGGCTGTAAAGAGCACGATTTACCTTTTTTCCAACTACATTAACCTGCAGTTTCCGCGTAAGTTTAGAGTCCATGACAACACCAAGGTTTGTGAGTCAGAGAAAGGCACATGTACACCTTCCTGAAACTCAATGCCAAGCAAACCAAGATCCTGCAGTCGATTGATGTTGTGCTCGGAGCCAAAAATGATCACTTTTGTTTTGCCGACATTGAATCGCAGTCCGGATGCTTCGGCCCACTCCGACATTGCTCGCGCAACAGCCAACATGCGACTCATACTCAGATGAAGATCTCGCCATGTCACTTGAGTGTCGGTTTGCAAGTCATCCGCGTATAGCAAGTGTTCAACATCACCACCAGTCAGTACGTCTTGTATGTCATTGATATAAAGACTGAATAGCAAGGGCCCCAGGACTGAACCCTGTGGCACAGCCAGATTGGTGGTTAGCCAATCAGATTTCCCATTGTTGTCAGTTATGACTTTTTGTCTACGACCAAAAATGTATGATTTGATCCCCAGAAGAACACTCCTGGAAAAACCCATGCGTATCAGCTCACGAAGTAATTTAAATGGTGATACAGTGTCAAACGCCTTACTAAAGTCGAACAGTATCAGTATGGTCATCACTTTCTTATTGTCATTAATCCCAATTCGTATAACCACAGTCAGTTTTAGTAGTGCTGTCTGGGTGTTGTGATGCTGTCTAAAACCGGTTTGCAGAGGATCCAGGATCTTTTTCGATCTTAGGAAATCAGTAATCTAGTTGTGTACTATCTTCTCCAGCACCTTAAGAGAAAACTCAATAGTGCTATTGGACGAAAATCTGACAGAGACGATGGCACTGAAACCTTTCTGAGAGGCACCAATTGAGCCTCTCTCCAAGCCTCTGGGAAAACACCTGCAGACAGAGAGGAGTTGAAGACCCTCGCTATATGATGACTTACATACGGGAGAGCCTTGGCTACGACGCTTTGGGGAATACCGTCCTCACCCCTAGCCTGCGACGAGAAGTGAGTCAGTGTCAACCCATGGAGGATTTGCTTTATTTTTTGGCGTAAATTACTTCAGTGGGGCAAGCTCATATATTGCCCCCATGAGATTGGCGCTAAACTGTCCCAATAAATTGTCCATGTCATTGTTGTCCAAGCAATCAATCGCCATCCAGTCACAGTTACGCAGGTAAGATAAAAGATCTTCCTGTTTTATTGTTTTAAAAGCTCTATAACTAAATGAGTCGGTGATGGGGCTATTGTTTAATTAAAATCTATCTCAACATCTATAAGTGTATGATTACTGGCAAAGGGCGCCGCCTGATTGCTGGCATTCAGCACCACGTCGTTATCATCTGTCATAATGACATCAATCAATTACTTTTAGATTTAAATCATCGGCTAATCGCCTAACGAATTTTGCATCAGCCGACGTCTTAAACAGGTTCGCAATCAGATCACCCATCAAAATTTTGTGACTATAGTCCTGCGTGTATGTTGCTAGTTTGTCAATTACATCAGAGTTTTGTACGAATGGTACATGCGGTGGCCTATAAATTAAAACAATGAATACGAGGGGAAGGTTGCCCCGTTGCACACTACACATAATATATTCAGGAATATTGGGTGTACCATCCTGCATGGTACGTGAGCGGCTTAGTATGGTAGCCTTAAAAGAATTGTGTACATACAGAACTAACCCACCCCCCAATTTATTCCTATCTAATCTTATAATTGAATAACCCTTGATCCGTATGCGATTGTCGTCGACGTTGGGAGCAAGATGCGTCTCAGCAATTCCAAAAAGGTGGTAGGAGGGACCAGATAGAAGGTGTTGACGGAGTGTATCAATGTAACAATCTAGAGAGGTCACATTGATAAATTCTGCTCTCAGTGCCCTACAGTGCACCCCCCAGCAGTGTCCACTGATAGTCATTCATTTGCGACAGTCTCCTTTTGATTGCTTGTTTGAATGATAGACGTATCTTTCTCAATTAGAGTTACAATCCTATTATTTGGTTTGTATTTGGTGCAATTCGTGAAGAGAGAGAGAGAGAGAGAGAGAGACCCGCTCGAGACATTGTCAAAGTCTCCCCCAAAAATCTGGCAACTTTGAGATAGGTCGGCCACGCACGCACCGCATGTACGAGGATGAGTCGGAGGTACCAGTTTCGTTAGTCAGTTGCCCCGACGAGGATATTAGTGATGCGTGGTATCTGACGATAAAAACGAAAGTTCGCGCCAATATCACGGAGCATCCATATTGGAAAATAGTTGGCAACAGACCGTATTACTATCGATCAGATCCTTCGATTGAAGATATTTTATAGGACCAGTATGTTTGGAAGCCAGTCCTACCAAAAGAAAAGCGGATGCAAGTTCTACATGAAGGGCATAACGAGCCGACAGCTGGACGCGCAAAAACATATGAGCGTATCGCATTGCTGTATTATTGGTCGTTAATCTATAAGGACATAGCAAACACCCGCAGGACTTATGGGCCGGCGTATTGTAAGGAGGTCGTGGGAGGTAGTAGCTAGAGATATTATAGGCTCCAACTCTCGTACACCACGCGGTCATGAATATCTGCTAGTATTCATGAACCTTTTCACGCGCTGGGCGGAGTGTATCCCCTTTCGCAAGGCAAATGCGAAAACGATTGAAAGGGAACTCAGAGAGAAGATCTTCCTACGCTTTGGATTGCTGGATTGATGGATTGCTTGCTCCGCTCGGGCGTCAAACCACACGCAGGCATTTACTGGCTCACTTTATTCCCTAGGTGCATAATATACTAATACACCCTTGCATACGAAACACAAAAAAATTATATATATATAATTTTTTAGTGTTTCGTATGCAAGGGTGTATATATATATATATTATAACGAGGTTTTAGACTAAAGTTAACCCGCGATATAATAATTACTGTAGAGCATAAGTAACGTGAAGAAGGTAAAGTCAAAGAAGACTCGAGCGTTATAGCATAAGATATATATATATATATATATATATATATATATATATATATATATATATATATATATATATATATATATATATATATATATATTGTTTTGTCGTTGATGTAGTTGTTGTTGTTATTGTTGTCGTTGATGTAGTTGTTGTTGTTATTGTTGTTGTTATTGTTGTTGTTGTTGTTGTGTTGTTGTTGATATTGTTGTTATTATTTGATAATACTCCGAATCGGTTCTTAACATCAGTTGTCTTATGATTCTGATAATACTGCATTCAAACGTATATTGAGTGTCATGTAAACAAACATTATTGAAATCAATATAGAGTAGTCATTCTTCTTGTCAGCTTTTGTAGTTGGCGTTTCTAAAGTACAAACATAGAATTTAAGGCATTCAGTATGGATAGTTTAAGTGTAGAATATAAAGAATTATTGTCTATTATGAAAAAATACAAACCTTTCGTTTGTTTAATAGGTCTATAAATAAATAAATAAAGCATTTATTGCTCCAGTAGTTTACAGTGAGGTGGGGCCCCCCCCCGGGCTTCCCTCTAGGCGATCCGCGGAGCAACTGAACGAGCGCGTGCGCTTTTCGAACCGTCGTGACGAGCAGTTAAAGTTCCAAATCACTAAAGCTAGCTCTGATTGGCTAATCAGCGAGAACAAGGGAATCTCACCATGTAGTCGTTAGAGTCAGTTAGATTTGAATTTAAATACATATTACCCGAACGCGAACATTCCGCTTACCTCGTTTCTTATAAAACGACATAACAATATAATTTGTTGTATTAAAAATATCAAACGCGTAATAATTTAAATATTTGCATAAATTAAAGATTCAAATAATTAACATATGGTCTCTTGACGTATCATCTATCTTGAATATCTTCATCGTCTTCTTGCCTGGTCTCGTTGTCCAATAATTTGACCAATTTTCTGATTGGCCTACGGAGCGTAGTGTTGGATGTGCGAAGAGAGACTACTCTCACTAGACCGTCCTTGCCTGGATGGGTAGCAGCAACTCTGTCCAAAGGCCACTTTGAAGGTACCTGCATCTCATGCCTGATTAGCACTGTGTCGCCAATTCTGAACGACGGTTGAGTGTCCTTCCATTTTGAACGCCTCTGCAGATACCTCAAGTAGTCAGCTGACCATTGATCCCAGAAATGCTGGTTCATCTGCGACATGCGGCGCCATCGTTGCATGGGAGTTAGCTTCTCCTCGGTGATCCTGGGCTCTGTAATCAGAAAAGAAGACTCGCCAACGAGGAAATGAGCAGGAGTCAAAACATAAAGCCGCATCCTCAGTAAGGGGCGTGAGGGGTCTAGAATTCAACCAGGCCTCGACTTGACAGAGGAGAGTAGAGAACTCCGCAAGAGTCAAAATAGTTTCGTCAACTACCCGCTTCAGGTGATACTTAGTCGACTTAACTGCTGCTTCCCATATCCCGCCAAAATGAGGGGCGCCAGGAGGGTTAAAACTCCATTTTGCGCTGCAGCCTTGTAGCACGGGACCTACAGCTTTACAAACTCCGAACCCTCAACATACATCCGTCGGAGCTCGGCGTCAGCACCAACAAGATTCGTACCTTGGTCACTCAGCATGGAGGTACATGGACCTCGACGAAAGACAAATCTCTTGAAGGCAGTGATGAACGATTCTGTATCATAGCTGGAGACGGCTTCCAAGTGTGCAGTTTTTGTACAGAGACAAACAAAAACGATAAAATATCCCTTATCGGACTTGTAACCGCTATGACGAGACGTGCGCAGCCAGTATGGCCCTGCGTAGTCAACCCCTGAATGAGAAAAAGATCTAGAAGGCCGCACCCGAATAGCAGGCAAATCATCCATCCTCTGCTGCGACGAAAGCGCGTTGAACCTCCTGCAAAAAAACCCAGCTTCTTACAAAAATCGGACCTTAAGCTTGCTCTTCACTATTCAAAACAACCTACGAAGGCATGCTAAGGCGAGATGAATGCCACCATGCAAAGTCAAATGGTGGTAGTAAGCAATAACTAACTGAGCAAGATGACTATCTACAGACAAAATGACAGGAAACTTTTCATCTTCATTTAGAATTGAGTTTTTCAAACGACCGCCCACCCTGATCAATCCATTTACAAGAACAGGGTATAAACTTTTCAATGAATGAGATCTAGGAAGCTCCCGATTATTACGAAGAATTTCGATCTCTTCACCGAAATGGTGAGGTTGCGAGAGTCTGCTCCGGATTAGCTTGGCCTGCCTTACTTCCTCTCCCTGAATAGCAAGAATGGTAGGTAAAAGAAAGTGTCGTAATATTGGAGACAGTTTTCCAACATACGCAGCCCTACGGACAATGCGACGAACTAACCGCAGAATATATACAGTAATCCTAACTAATTTACTGAAAGACGAATAATTAGGAATTAACGGCCATAATGTATAAAAAGTCTCCTTTGCTGCTGATACCAATTGCGCTTAGATTTCTCCGAAACAATATCATGAGTACGATTCCAATCCGTAGCATGTTCAATAAGACGTTTAGACCCCCTCCACCATAAATTGTTTCCAACTAGCTCGTTAGCGAGACAGCCACACGAAGCTAAATCAGCTGGATCATCGGTAGAGTTGATATGGTGCCAATATGCATCAGGGACTAAAGTAGAAACCTGTGAACATCTATGTGTGACGAAAATCGGCCACCTTGCCGGGATATATCCGAGCCAATACAAAATATCCTCGGAGTCGGACCATAGATGGACTTCAAGTGGATACAAGTGCAGAGTATCTACGAATTTGCGGGCAAGCTCTGCAACTAACAGTGCGGCGCATAATTCCAGTCTGGGGATTGTCAAAGTTTTAATTGGAGCTACTCTCGTTTCGGAACGTAACAGCAAAATCTGGGCATCTTTGCTTAATACATGCAAATAAACGACACCTGCATATGCCAATTTGGATGCGTAAGCAAAGCCATGTAGTTCGTATGAACGAACTGAAGGCTGAACACCCGACCAACGTGGAATACTAAAGAAATCGATGACAACGAGTTGTAACTGGTTCTCTAGTGCTCTGCCTACTCATCGGGAAGTATCTTGTCCCATTCTATAGTTAGCACCCACAATGCTTGCATAAATATTTTTAACGAAATGATGATAGGAGAAATCCTACCTAGCGGGTCAAACATTTTTGCCACTTTCGAAAGCACCGTCCGTTTGGTGATTTTGCCGATTAGTGGCTCCAAAGACAAATTGAAATAAAAACAATCCTGCACGGGATTCCAGGCGATACCTAGCACAGATAAAATTGACTGCAGTAGCCCTCAGATCTGCAGGCATCTAATCGACCAATGAAGAGTTATTGGCTATCTATTTTCGCCGTTCAAACCCACCACTATGCAATAGATTGATTATTTGCTCCTGTTTCGCTCTAGCTCCTGTAACGTAAAATCCCCATTTTACCCACTAAAGGGAATGCTTCGCCTTCATCCTCAGCTAGATGCTGAAACGTCCTGCTTGCTAGGTACGAAGAAGATCCAAAACCAAACGTTACCGTGGTGAGCAGCCAGGTGGTCAGTTCCTCCTCCTCCTTTTCCCTCCAAACAATGGCCTGCAGTTGCTGATCCTGTTCCTGTACCAGAATGTGTATTCAGCAGGAGCATTTGTCGAGATTCCAGTAGGTTGTGGAAGCCCAGCTGCTTTTAACTGAATCGCATAGTCTCTCAGAAAACCTAAATTAAGCGCAAACTTTTTCTCTGTGCTATCATGGATCTTGTTTTTAAAATAGTTATCCTCAGCATCATGATTATTGTCGAATTTATCCCATAAACTTTGCAGTAACTCAACGCGTGCCGTACAAGCCCCTTCCATCATGAAATCCTTACCTAACTTTTTAATGTTTTCGTATATCATGGATATCCTGTGAAACAGCCGCATCTGCTTATCAATTGCAGCCATGCTGCTTAAAGAAAATCAAAACTATCAATCTTAATCGAAAGCTACAATGCAGTACCAACAGAACCCACCAGTCAAAATTATAGGTTAGAATTGTCTGCTAGCTTCAAAGAACAGAATAAGAAAACCAAATTATATCAAATCTGAAGACTAATGTGACCATCAAAATGAAAATTACAAGTGTTTTCTCAAATAACACAATTCTGATTAAAGATCATTGGGCGACTGCAGGAGTGCCTACACGATAGTGCAACCTACCGATCAGAGGCTGCATTCTTCTCTTATGGACTTATTTATTTATTTATTTATTTATTGAAAACCAGAAAGAGATACAGTTTATATACAAACTGCAAAACCCTGAAGAGGTAAACTTAGTTACCTATACGCAGGTCTGGTATTAAGACATAACACAAAAAAAATTATACAAAATATTAAATAAAAAAAATATATATATATATATACTTAATACTAACTTAAAACTAAAACTGACTTAAAAACTAAGCATATAAAATTTTAGTGTTCATCCCACTTCAGATTGTAGTCAAATACTATTCCCAAATATTTGCACTTTTCTACTTTAGTTATATTTCTATCCTTAATCTTAATATCTATTTGAGGTGGAACACTATCAATGTAGTTACCATAGGTCATAACAACAGTCTTCTCAACGTTTGAAGATAATTTGTTTAATGCTAACCACTTATCAATTTTTATTAACCACTTATTCATAGTTGTTTGCGCTTCACTCCAAGTATTACCATTTGCTATTATTGCAGTGTCATCAGCATATGACAATATTGTCTCTAGGGGGATCACTTTCAGGATATCATTAATGTATAAAATGTAGACGTCCTAATATTGTGCCTTGTGGAACACCCGTATTTATTAACATGCTATCACTTTCATTAACATTTATTTTAACTACTTGATATCTATCATTAAGATAACTTGAAAGTAGATCCAACGCCTTTCCTCTTATTCCTAAACAATAAAGTTTATCTAATAATATTTTATGATCTACAAGCTTTTGCTAAGTCTAGAAATGTTATAAGTATCGGTGTACTTTGATCAAAGTTATTGTATAATGTATTTGTTATGTAATTGAGAGCATTCTTTGTACCTATTTTTTTCATAAAACCAAATTGGTGTTCAGATATTATATTACTTTTTTTAATAAAATCATAAATTCTGTTATATAAAATTCTTTCAAGAATTTTAGCTACATTTGATATTAATGAAATAGGTCTATAATTTGATATATTATGCTTCTCTCCAGACTTGTATATAGGAACCATTTCCGCTTTTTTTAGTGCATCAGGCCATACAGCGTTTTCAATACAAGAATTAATTAAATGCGCTAAAGGTTCAGCAATATTGTTGCAAAGTATTTTTAAAGTTTTGGCATTTATTTTATCAACTCCTCCATTTTTTAATTTCAAATTATTAATAATACTTGCAACCTCATACGCACTAGTTGGTTTTAAGAAGATGGAACTGGCATTCATATCTGGTAATTTTAAATCAGCATCCGAATATTTATCAATTCTCTCACTCAATTTTTTACCTATTTCACAAAAATACTTGTTCATATTATTAGCTATTAAACGTTTATCTATTATTTTCTCACTATCAACTTTAATATAATTAATAGTGTCATTAGATTTAATTTTTTTCCCTATTTTTTTGTTTATAATTTCCCACAGTTTTTTGGGATTATTTCTATTATTTTGGATCAGACTTTTATCGTATTTGACTTTTGCATCTGTAATTACCTTATCTAATATTTTGGCATATCTTTTGTACTGTACTTTAAGTTGATCATTCTCACGATCCATCTGCCATAAATTATACAAAAATTCTTTAGTATCACACGATTTTATTATAGCATCTGTAATCCAGTTCTTCCTTTGATTCTTATTATCTTTCCTCAATTTTATTTTTGCTCATTCAATGCATTTTTTTATTTCGCTTAACAATGTATCAGTAGCAATATTAGGATCATGTATTTACATAGTTCCATTCCAATTTATTGTCTTGGCAACGTTTCTTAATTTTTTATAGTCGATTATTTTAGTGGGTGCTTTACTTTTAGTCTTCATCTTGTTTATAGCAATAAAAATAGGGTAAAGGTCTGTTAAAGCATGTTTTAATTTATATGTAACTGTACTTAGGCTATTAGTTTTAATGAAGATATTATCAATACAAGATCCTTTACAGTTTCCTATAGGTGGCCTTGTAATTCCCACGAAACCAGGAAAATATCCATTTTATAAGAAGTTACAGAGGAATTCTTGACTAATATTATCAGATTCTATTAAATCAATATTAAAATCACCAATAACTAATTGATTTTTAGTATTTCTCTTATTATTCAAGAACTTGTTTAAATCTAGAATCAATTCTGCCATAGGTATGTGATGATATCTGTATACAGCGGAGAATTCCATACTACTGTTATCATTTAATGTGATATGAGTATTTATTATTTTAATCTTTTCATACTTAATAATTTTAGTTTTGTGTACAATATTCTTATCAACAAAAACCATGACACCATCATTCTGATTTAAGTTACTTTCATTATAATAACTATTATATCCCTCTAAATCGTGTATTTTATAATTTATTTGTACAAAAGTTTCAGTGCATATAACAATACATGGTCTACTAGTTAGACTTTGTAATAGAATTTTTAACTTATCAAAATTTGCAGACATACTTCTTATATTTACATGCATTATAATATCATTTTTATTGTTAATGATTTTATTTAGACAATTGATATTGTCACATGTTTTTTCCTTTTGAATAGAGTCTTTTTGTATTTTATCAAGAAATTCAAAATCCATATTTAATTATTTAAAACTTAAGTCTTTGTATTTTTTCTTGTGCTATTTCTTGTTACTATTTGTTGTTTTTGCTGCTGTTGAACATTTTGTTGTTGTTCTTGTTGCTGTTCTTGCTTCTGTTGTTGCTGCCGTTGTTGGTTTTATTGCTGTTCTCGCTGTTGTTCTTGCTGCTGTTGTTGCTGTTGTTGAGAAAATTTCTCACTTTGCATATTGTTTGCATTCTCTTTTTGTTGGGTATTTATCTTCAGTTGATAATGCTTCGGTATTGTATACACTGTTGGTAATGTAGGTATCACAGGATAATCAGTGTTTCCAATTAATTTTTTAATCTTGTTTTTTATTATTTCGCATAAATTTATATCTGATGCATTATGACACGTATTAAAAACTGTATTAAATTTATTATTGCTGTAACTGCAGTTTATACATACTAATACATCATTATCACACTCAATAGTTTTGTGATTTTTTGCACACTTTAGGCATGTTATTGTGTTATTGCACTTTGTACCATTGTGTCCCAACCTACCACAGTTGAAACATGGTTTTATATTTATTAGGTCAAAAACTCTACAGCTTTGACATCCAATAAATATTCTGTTCTTGTTATCTCTGAGGTTTTTATAAATTTCAGCTGTCACTTCCGCTAAAACGCTACTGAGTTTTGTCGTCTTGTTTGTATACAAGTGTAACACCTGAGCTTCAGTATAAAAATTTGCGGAATTCCTTATTTTTATATCTTCTTCAATTTCATTCTCATCCATATTCATATTGTTATCAATTCCAACTATTTTAATTTTTGGATTATTTAATTATTCTATTTTCACTTCACAATCTCCATCTAGGCTGTTCTTTAATAAACTTTCAGCATTTTCAACACAGTCATTATTCATACATTTAATAACAATCTCATCTTTATTTTTGCTGTATATTTCATTTGTTTGAATGCTTTTCTCATCTATTAAACATTTTACTATACTTTTTTTGACATCTGTTTGTCTTGCATTATTTAAGGTTTTAACTATAAGTTTTGGAACTCGTTTTTGTAGAGGTTTCACAGCACTTGTTATTTCAGCAAAAGATTTATTGCTTCTTTGGTAACTTTTTTGTTTTCCTATAATTTCTTTCAGTAGATCATTTTTTTCAACAAGTTCACGCCCTTGTTATCAGTATGATAACCAAAAAGTCGACTATTGCACCTGGACTACAGTATACAGCCTGCAAGCTAGATGAGGAACGCTGCGAGAACAACCTAACCAAAACCAAATCTATCAGTTATGGCCTTAAAGTACCTAGAACGATGCTATTATATATGCGTAACAGCCTAGAAGCTTGCTAGCGCTATATCTATTTAATTGTCTAAAAACCAAGGGTGCCTATAGCTTCCCTAACTAGCCTTTGAGTGATCATCCTTACGCTAACTCAATATTAGCTGCTAGCCCTTATCAGCGAGCCATTTATGTTATAAACGAACAACTCATTTCATCCTTCCTTTGATGGTTGGGACGCGACCGAACCAGCACAGCCTTATCATCTAGCTAACTTGCCTAAAATTACATACACATTCCCAGAAACGCCTATGGATCAGTGACGATTAGCATGGAAATAAACTTCAGCTCCTCGTTCACAGCAATATCCAGCTCTCTGAACTACTAAGTGGATGTAGACATCAATCCTAGAAGCCAAACCTGCCTCAGATTGAAAAATACAAGCTAAAATATGTCCGCTTCTCTGCTATAACGATGATATTCTGCATCAATATACAGCCCCAGCGACATAAGAGCTTATAAAACTCCTTGAGCTAGCTCATGAAACGATAAACAAACCAGTTGGATCATAATAACCGTACTTTACCGTTGTGTCTGAAGAGAAACTTCCAACACAGCATGATGACGGAGCCATAACACAGCGTCATACCTAATATCATAGAATTAATAATGTGTGAAACGCTCCACTGCTCCTAATCATCTTTTGGAAAACTCAAATTAACCCTGTGGTCGACTATACCTATGTTAACAGCAGTATGTGGATTGGCCTGACTCTCGTAGCTTCAAATTTGTTGAACTGCGACTCAAGAGGCCAAAGATAACCTCACTTACTCCTCTCCCCAACTCTTCACCATGTAAATTTTCAGAACTGGATCAGAAGACAGCGCTAGATCAACTGCTTGGATATAAATTTGTACATATACTCAATATGCATGAAGCATCTAGAGTCATTATCCAAAATTAAATGTACAAATTATATTATCAAATAGAATACATAGTTAAAAAGCTGAAGCGTGTAAAAAGGGTAGGTCGAAATAAGTCACAGATCATATTTTTGTTTATTATATAAAAAAAGAAAAAAAGAAAGAAAAAAAATAAAACGAATTGATACGATTAAAGCATATGCAGAAAAGACAAAAGAGAGGTGCCAGGTAAACAGCAATTTAGCCATTCGCCTTGCATGCAGTAATTTAAGCAGCGATTAGTTTCGCACAGAGCGTCGACTAACTAAAAGCAAGAATATGAGGTATTATGATTATCAAGCAGAGCAGAGAAGCGTATATATGGAACGACTCAATCTTATTAATTGAACTTGTCCGCCAATGCTCCCTTCGAGTAAATTGTACGTCAACTGCCCCAACTCAGCTGTGTCTGTTTGGCCACCTGTAGCTGTGCCTGCTCGACTGCTGCTGAGAGGAGTGCTTCTGCTGCTGTCAACTGTCCGCCGCTGCGCACTGCTCCTTTCAGCCCGAAGCCCACTGTGTTGCTGGAGGTTATGTTGCTGCTGCCGTCCTGACGCTGCCTCATTGTGCTGGTACAGCGATGCCACCATGCAGCACCTGCCTCTCTTTGAACCCGCCGACGCTGCGTCCTGCGTTCAGTCCACGCGTATCAACGCGCCGCCGATGCCTACGCTGCTCGAACCGCCGTCATTTCTCCAGCCCGCATCTCCCCGCGACGTGTCTCACGGCTGCTGCCACTGTTAGACGCCTTGAGTCCGCGCCGTCGTTTGCCTGCCGAGCCCAGAGCGCCGTCGGCTGCCCTGCCTCGCCTTGTAGCTTTTATTCGCGACTGTTATCGTCGCTGCTTCGCTCTGCGATTCACTGACGCCGTCGAATAAACTGCAGCTTGTGCTCACGCACGAACTGCTTGAGCTGCTGGGACGCTGCTGCGGCTTGCGTGCTGCAATTCGCAGTTATCCTTGCTTGGTCTCGCGCCGCGATTCACCGCCGACGTCGAGACACTTATACGCGCTCGCGCACTTACTGCTTTGTATACTGCAGCGGCGCACGATTTGATTCGACTCTCATATTCGCTCTCGACCCGCACACTCGCCAGCACTTCGCCTCTCGCGGCGTATTAATGTGCTACCACCAACACATATGTCCGGGTTTCCTCGGTCCGCGTCTTATCCTACGGTACCCGCGTGTTGAAGTTTAAAAGAAAACTGTCGTAACCCGACGGCTCGCTGCTGGCACTGTACCTTAACGTGTATCTACCTCAATGCCCCACCGTTGAGAAATGGATTACTTCGCCACCCCTTTTGTCCAACATGGACTCGTCCGCCGCGGGCCGAGAGTATTGGCCTCTCCCCCTTCCGCCGCATAATGGACTTGTCCATTGCGGTGCCGACGACGATGCAGACCATGATGATGCTGCTCCACTTCCTGCAGATTGCCTTAACCAGGACGTGACTGCCTGTCCTCCTCCTGTAGATAATGCAGCACACTTTGTTCCCGTGGAACACTGCTTGATGCGCTGCTTAGTCGTTGAATAAAATATAGTCTAATTTGTGCAGATATAGTGTCAACATACCATTTTGCATGTCCTCACCAGGATTCTCGGCGCCCACTTTAGCACGCGTTCCGACAGTTCACGTGAACTATATTTTCATAAACTCTTATGTCATTTGAACAAGTTGTCTGCAAGTTGAAAGCACAATTAGAGCAATTCGTGCTGTAAATACGTCTGCATAATTGTGCTTATGTTGCTATCAACTTGCTAAAAAATTATATGCTTAAAATTTGTATCAATTTAATATCAAATCCTGAAGCAAACATTGTACAACAAATTGATATCAATCTGCGTCCGCATATGAGAGCAACTTTGTGGCAAACATTTCCGGTCAATTTTACAGCACATTGACATCAACTCTTCATATTTGTCATTAATAAATCGCTTGTTGATCGCAAGTTTAGACAAAATTGCTAACAAACATTGCAAAGCAACTTATTGACGCGATATTGCCATAGCAACGCTGGTTAATAGGGTACAAGTATCTCTACAAATTTTAAGCCAAATCTGATTATTTTTACCTGTGGAAAAAATTCCCTTGAAACAGGTTTGTTTGTATCAATATTTTTATATTTTTAAAATTAGAATTTCTTCATGATATTTAGGTTTTACTAGCAAAAAATGAAAGATATCCTGATAATTTAGTGGTAACTGAGTCAAAATGCGAAGTATCGATTCAAGATCTTTTGACTCACACCATCAAAGACTAATGACTTTCTTAAATTTGAATTTTGAGAATCTACCTAACACTAGGTTGTTATTCCGTTTAAAAAACGGGTTTGATGACGCAAGTTTCAAAGCATACAAACAAAAGCCTTCAGATCAAAGTGTCGATTATAATAAAATTTTTTGCTCATCTATTGTTCCACTACACTAATTGATGAAATCAATAATAAAGTGTACTGGGAATATCCACTGCCATCATCAACTCGCTTTTGTAGACCAATTAAAATTTCTTACGAGAAGGAAATAGATAAGCTCTGTAGGAATGAGGAAAAGAATCTTAAGTAACAGATTGAACAACTCCAGAATGTACACATTGCAGGATGTAATGTCCGTATTGAAATGATGCTAACTATGATTGACGGCAAGATAATACAAACAAACAATTATAATTATTTGTAGTTTAAAGATGGATTTAAGTAATTTTGGCGTTCGTGATATTTTGAGTGAAATACCTCATATATTGAATACCAGGGCCCATTGGGATAGATTACGGATACTAGGTTTCATTTATAGGTACCAGAAATCACTTCCAAAAGTTTTCTAAAAAATCATTTCGCACAGTATGTGCACTTTCCTTGTTAGTTATTAACATTATTAACAATGTATTATTCATTTTAAACACTAAAAATTATTGTATTAGTTAAAAAAATTTTTTTTTTTTTTTTGTTAGACTATATAAAACCTTAAAACTTAGATGACTCGATGAACGAATGCATTTTTCCGATGCCCGATGTTTATTTGATTCCCTTTGACATAAACAAAAGCTTTAGAAAAATTCTGTTATTAATTTTATTTTTTATTATTGATTCTGAGAAAAAAATTCAATTTTTTTTAGTTATTAATAACAAAAGATTGCAACGCATAAGATCATCATTTTGAGGTTTTATGTAGCCACAAAAGTATTATCAAGTGTGACAATAGGTGAATTAAATATCTATGTTACGAACTATAAAAAAAATATTTCATATTAATTTATGTTTGATAAACCTAGATATTGTTGAGTAAAAAAACCCTTAATTAATTAGTATAAAAATCTCCCTTTTAAATTTAATCTTGATTTTGTAAAGCTTATGTTTCTATTTTAATATTAATCTTTACATAAATCGTTGAAAATTAAGATATTTTCTTACCTTAAACAAACACTGTATTTATTTATTTATTTAAGGGGTTATATCCCCCAAATTTTTTTGTTTTTTTCCATTTTTTTTATTGGCTTAAATCTTGCCAACACAATCCTAGAATCAAAATCTACAACGCCCAAGTACCGATTTAAACTAAAATTTTTTTAAATCAATTTTTTTCAAACAGCTTTGATGCTCCAAAATCACAATTTTCGCTTATTTTAGCGATGCTCGTTTTTTTGAATTTCGCGGGTTTGGAAATTAGTAGAAGTTACCTACGATCGATATCGTGTTTTAAATTTGAATTATAGAGGTTGCTACATGACATTACGACGGTTACAGCGTATTTACAGCACGTGTTTACTCACACTTGCCCTGTGATTAGTCGATCAGCCGTTCTCATTGTTTACGTTGTTATTTTGAGTTTTGCTTTACTTTTTAACTGTGAATTATATTTACAAGTACTTAATTATGAGTGAAAAGGTGTACAGTGGTCGCAAAGGCAGTAAAACTAAAAGTACAAGTACAAAACGGAGTAAAATTAGTAATCTACGCCCGCCTAACCGCCATTCGTTCGAAGGCGATTCGGAGCACGTTAGTACCTCGGCTAAGAAATTGAAAACTACTGATTTAGACCGTGACCGCGATGTTGATAATAATTTCGGCTACTGTTTCATCAATTTTTTCGCTGTATTTACTGCTCTTTCTGAATTAGTAGTATGCAAAAAATGTAATGGTGACGTGCGGTTTTTAGAGTCGAACAAGCGTGGACTAGGCTTCAAAATTATTGTGTCTTGTTCGAACTATGGTGATGCTGATATTAACAGCTGTCCTGTAATAAATGGTCGTGCTTATGAGATCAACAGCCGTATTATTTTAGCTATGCGCATCATAGGCATTGGCATCAACGGTATAAAAAAGTTCTGCTCTATGATGGATCTTGCAAAGCCTGTTTTTCAAACAACTTACAGTAAGATCATATCTAATATCGCCACTTCTACTTCATCTGTTCGAATTATATCTATGAAAAAATCAGCGATTAAAGAAAAAGAAATTTCTATCGAACGAGGTGAAAAAGAAGGTCTCACGGTGTCAGGCGATGGATCTTGGCGAAAGAGAGGGTTTACGCCTTTCGGATTGGTGACTTTGATTGGTTGGTACACTGGCAAGATATTGGATGTGTATGTAAAATCTAAGTACTGTAAAGTGTGTGAATATTGGCAAAAAAAAGAAGTTACTGCTGAATACGAAGAGGTATACCCTTCACACAAACAGAACTGCGATGCCAACCATGAAGGTAGATCCGGGAAAATGGAGATCGACGCAGTTATAGAAATGTTCAAACGCTCAGAAAAACTTCATAATATCAAATTTATATTTCAAAAACATATAAAGGTATAGTCGACTCAAAACCTTATAAAGATTTCATCGTCGAAAAAAAAGAGTGTGTCGGACACGTTCAGAAGCGCATGGGAACGCGTCTGCGCAATTTGAAAAAAACAACGTAAGGTCTTGGCGGCCGTGGAAAGTTGACCGGAAAGTTAATTGATGAACTTTCTATTTATTACGGACTTGCTATTAGCGGAAACTACGATTCAGTCGAAAAAATGCGGAATGAAATTTGGGCAACGTTACTTCATAAAATGTCGACGAAGGAGAATCCACATCACGAGAAGTGTCCCGTCGGAGTAGACTCTTGGTGTTCTTGGCAGTGCAGTACAGCGCTTGGTACACTTGCAACGTACGAGCACAAGAGTCCAATGCATGAGGATGTTTTTAACGCAATAAAACCCATTTATAATGAACTCAGCTCCGACAATCTTCTGTCACGCTGCTTGGGTGCGTATACTCAGAACAATAACGAGTCGTTTAATGCTATAGTGTGATCAATTGCTCTAAAGACGGTGTCAAGCGGTAAGACTATAGTTGACATTGCGATTGACGTAGCCGTTATTATCTTCAATGACGGCTTCTCGGGTCTGTTTGCCGTTTACGATGCTCTTGGGTTGACTGTTGGACCAAACATGTACGAGTTTTGCGTGGAAACGGACGCCAATTGCGTCAAAACCGCTGAGCATCGTATGTCCGATATCGCGAAAGAGGCCAGGCGCAGCATTACATCATGCAAAAAAAAAAGAAGAAGAGGAAATGAAGGCCCTGGAAAGACAATTATATGGTGCAGGGATAGCACACTGAAGGTAAAAAAATTATTATGGACTATATTTTTGCGATTCTTAAGATTTATAGCATTTTGAAACTTCAAACGCGTTTTTCTCGAAACCATGTTTTCAAAATCGGCAAGCAGTAGAACTCAAAAAGTTTACATCCGATTGACTTAAAATTTTAACAGTAGCTTCATTGTTTGATTATCTAGTGAAGTACACACGATTTTAGCGATTAATTAACAAGAAAAAAGTTATAAACAATTTAAGTCCATTTTTTTCGTCGAAAATACGATTTTTTGTTAAAACAATCGCCATTTCGCGAAAAAAAATTCTAAAAATATAATCATGTGTACTTCACTAGCAAAACTCATGTAGATAAAAAAAAATTTTTTTGTTATAGGTGGAATTGGACGAGACTTGTACTGCTCGCCGCGGAAGACCTTTTTGAAAAAGCTGTTCACGGTAATCACTCCACAGCCGCCATTTTGTAAAAAAAATAGCAATAAAATTTTTTTTTCTCTTCTTCAAGAGTTGCTTAATCTAATGTTATATTATTTGTATACCTTTAATCTCAAATGTCCTTTAAAAAAAATAATTAACAAAGCCTTGTTTTTTAGAGCATAGGCAGGATATAACCCCTTAAACCAGAAAGATTCACATACATAAAATTACAGTATGATGTAAATCCCTACAGAGGTAAACTAAGTTAGCTATGCACAGATCCGGTACATAAAATTAAGAAAAGTGATACAAAAAAAAAACTTAAAGCATAGCTAACTTACTTAAAACTAACTTAAAAACTAAACTAAACTAGTATCGTATACATCTTATGGTATACTAGAAACAATATAAAATTTAGAAACTATTAACATTATAAAAATATTGTTTGTACATAGATATATTTAAAATAATTGCACCTCATATATTACAGTTATCTTTTATCCACATTTACAGTTTATATTTTTGTGACTTTTTATCTAATTCTAATGTTTTTAGATCATTTGGTAGTTTATTTAAAACTTGTATAGCTTTTGTGTAACTATTTTTATTGCTGACCTTTTTCTTGTTGCTGGGAATCATTAATTTTTTTTTCCTAGTAATACTATTAGACTTAAGAAATTGACTTTTTAGATTAGGGTAATGATATATCAGTGAAGCAAAAAGTTGTTCCACTGTAAAAAATAACATTAAATATAACGTACTTTTAAGTCACAAACTGAAGAAAATTTTATGTAATCATAGCAAACATGTTAATAATGTACATGTGCATTAAATTTAATATACATTTTTATGAAATTTAGTATACATTTGCATTAAATTTAATGTAAATGTGTATTAAATTTCAGTAATTGTAATATTAATTTTCAGTTGTAACATTAAAAAATTTTAATATACATCAGCAACTTTTGCTTCCGTTACATGTAACAGAAAGTTTTTTTTCAGTTAATAAATAAATGATTTTGAGGGTGATTTTTTTCACAAATTTTTATAAAAAATTGACTGATCCCTTATACATAAATAATTTTTATTAGCGAAGTGTTTTTTTTTTATACTCAACAATATCTGGGCCAAACATAAATTAATATGAAAAAATTATTACAAGAAATTTTTTTGCTAAACCCCGTTTCTAGCAATACACCTATATAAACGATAAATGTTCAGAATTTTGTAAGAAAAATATTTATTCCAGGGTTTAAACAGGGTATTGATCTCACAAACAAATGAGAACAAAAATAATAAATAATGAGAACTCATGAGTCAAAGATGTTTTATTTGTGACGAAACAATATCAAAATTTAACAATATTACAGAAGCATTGAATTATGGATTCACTGTGTTACATGCCTGGATTAGATTTATGGAATTAGTTTTACACATTTTTTATCGCTTGGACCTTAAAATATGGAGGGTAATTATTATATTGTTTGCATATACTTCTTTTTAAATAAAAAATTAATTTTTCAATTTAATAAATATTATTATTCATACAAAACACTAATAATAATAAAACACTAATAAAACATATAGACGACAAAAAATACGTTATACACTAGCAAATTTTACTAAACAGGGGGAGCCACTTTTTTCATTTAATTTTCAATTAAAAAAATTATCTTGAAAAAAAACCTTTGAACTAATTACTTAAATTTATTAAATTTATTTGTATACTTTAAACGATAATGTACATTTGGTAATTAAATAACGATAATTTTGATTATTGAAATTAGAAAAAATGTATTTTCTTGAAAGTATTTATTCATTAGAACATACGTCGGTTGGATTAATATGGTTTTTATATCTGTTGAGAAGTATGTGATTATTAAACTGCGGAAGTCAATGCCAAATAAAAATTTCGAAGTTAATTAATTACTAATAAATACAGTAATAATTACTAAATTAACTCCAAAAAAATTCGCAGTTAAAAAATGAATTATTAATTGAATTATTATAATTTTATTATTAATTAGTTAACTTGGAAAATTTTATTTTTTATAAAATTTCACAGTGTAGTGATTGTTAAGTGTTAGGAATATCTATTTATATTCATTTTTATAATATTTAATTTTTTTGTTTATGAGGTTCCGGATGCTTTGCAAAGAATAATAAAAAAACGAAAACAAGAAATCCAGGATGACCTCCGAAAGGAGTTAGGTATACTCGTGGACTCCCCAACTCAAGGTTCTGGTAATACTAATGATGGCAATACTGCTCGTATATTTTTTAATAACGTTGAAATTGTTGGAAGAAATACAGGTTATGATAGTTATAATTGTTTTGTTACACGCTACAATTACTCTGGTAAAAAATGTCTATGCGGATATCTAGTAAAAAATGTGTTAAATTGTCATCAATTAGTATATTTGTTCGGGTTATTTAGGCCTTTGGGGGGGGGGATTTGAATTGCGCGCCGTAGCTCGCCAATCACCGCGTATTACAATCGGCCGAGTAGTTGCGCGCACTGCCGCTTATCGGCCAAGCGGATGCGAGCGCCGCGAGAGCAGAGGTTCTCGCGCGCCTTATGCACGTGGGGAGTCAGTTCCGTTCTCTCTCCCGCAGAGACCGGTCGATTTCCTGGCGTGATTCAAGGCAGCGCATCAAACCCGATTTTGGATAATTTAATATTGTACGAGAAGCTCGGCACGTACGTCCTTATCAGGACGGTCGACTTCTCCCTTCGTAAATTGTCTGCGTCGCGTGAGTGTGTGTGTGTGCGTTCGGTGTGACGGAGGATCGGGAAGGTCCGGCCACGTGCGAGCCCCCTCGACGTGCCGACTTCCACACGGCGATCACCTACGCGGCAGGGCCAAAGGGTCTGCCCGTGGTCCAGGTACGGTTCCCTCGAGACGTCGAGGCGCCCTGCGACCAGGAAGGTGCATCCCATACACGTGCAGCCAGGACATTACGTCGCGCTGTCCACGTTTCTACCGTCTAGCCTTTAAGGTAAGAGAGCTCTCGAGCGCGCGTAACTGGTACCTCGCGGCGTTAGGATATTTGCGTTATCACCTTCTCTCTCTCTCTCTCTCCCTTCTTTTGCTCCTATCTTAGAATCTCTTTTGGTATGTATAATTTCCTCTTTAGTAAATAAATCATTCGCTTGCCCCGGCTTTTCTCCCTGCCTCGTGGGAGTTTTTACGCCGAGGCAAGTTGTCTTATTTCCCGCGAAAAATTGTGTCTTTATTGATCTACCCGGCCTTCCCTCACTCATTCATTCATATATATATATATATATATATATATATATATATATACATTTACTTTTATAATTATCAGCATTTTCTTCATGGTGCCCCGGGTGAGGAATGAGTGATAGGTTGGTTGGCTAGATGAATGAAATCCGAAAAGCGCATCATATTAAGCGTTCTTAGCGTGCGAGCTGTTATCGGCCCCGTTCGGCCCTTCTCGGAATCGGCTCGTAGCGTCTAGCGCGCTTGCTCGGCTTGACGCGTCGCCGCTGTCGGCGCTGTTCGGCCGTTTTCGGAATCGGTTCGTGGTGTCTGGCGCGCTTGCTCGGCTTGACGCGTCGCCTCCACGCGCGCGCTCGCGGTGTTGCTGGCGATACTTAGGCGGGCTGTTGTCGGCGCTGTTCGGCCGCTCTCGGAATCGGCTCTTGTCAGCGAGCGCGCTTGCCCGGCTCGACGCGTCGGCTACGCGCGGCGGCCTCGCGGTGTAGCTGGCGATACGCAGGCGGTCTGCTGCCGGCACCGATCGGTCGTTCTCGCGGGCTGCTCGTGTCATCGGGCGCGACTTGCCGGCTTTGCGGACCGACTTCGCTCGGCGGCCTAGCGGCGTGGACGGTGATTCGCGGCATCGAGTCGCGTATAGCGCGTTCTCGCCGTGTAATTCTCCCGTTTGGCTATTTGTATAGGTGCGCGCGTTGTAATATAAGTGAAGCCGCTTGCGTTATTCTACGCTTAAGTTTACTTTTTCTTGCTACACTAAGTACGTAGTTTAGTGAATTTCTTGGGCGCGTTTCTTGTTCTAAGGCTAGTTTATCATGGCTCCTATAGCATTGAGAAAACTGGTGGCTCTACAGGACTCACGTCAGGTAGAGATCCAGGGTCTGCACAAACGCTTACTCGATAAGCCGCATGCTTCGCTCAATAAGAAAATAATTCAGGCGCGCATCGACGCCTTGAAGGAGATTTGGGTTGAAGCTCGTAAGACTCATTCTGAGATTACCGTAAGGGAGGATGCGGAAACAGATCAGTACGTCACCGAGGATGGATTTGGCAAGCTGCAGGCAGCGTATGAGAGTGCTCTTGACGAGGTCTTAACGTTGCAGTCGCAGTTCGAGGTCGCAGATGAGTCTACAATTTCAGGCGGACCTCTCAACTCTACGGTGTCTGGGTTTGATTCTCGAGTCGCGAAGCTCCCTAGAATCCCTCTTCCTACTTTTTCAGGAAAATACGAGGATTGGGAGAGCTTTTGTGATTTATTCACGACGCTTGTGCATGATTTGCCTCGGGTTTCCGATGCGACTAAGCTACAGTATCTGAAACTGTGTTTGACCGGGGGCGCGGCAGATTTAATTAAAGACGTGACGACCACCAGCGCTAACTATGCTAGCACATGGAAGGCTCGTTACCATAACCCGAGGCTCATCATAAACAAGCATTTGTCTGCTTTTAACGAACTTCCTCATCTTAAGAAGGAGTCAGCTGAGGAATTGCGTTCCTTTTCGGATGAGGCTCAGCGTATCGTTCGCGCCTTGAAGAATATGGAAGTGCCCGTAGATAGTTGGGATGTTTGGCTCGTGTGCAGTTTATCTGAACGTTTAGATCCAGAGTCGCGCAAGCTGTGGGAGTCGGAGCTTAGTACTAAGGATCGGCTACTCATTGAAGCAGGTACTGGCCAGGATAATACTAGCTCTGCGTACCCTTCTGCTACGTTCCACGATTTGGTCGAATTTCTCGAGAGGAGAATTCAGACTCTTGGCATGATTAGTTCTGAGCGATGTGGGGAAAAAAGGTCGGCTCCTCCTCTTAACTCGGGTCATCCTCGCAAGATTTTTCATGTGAGCTCTTCTCGTACAGCGGAACCAGGTTCCATGAATTGCCCACTATGTACTGGCCCGCATGCTCTCATGAGATGCAATCGGTTCAAGGAGAAATCTGTCCAGGAACGTCGAGAGGAAGTTAGGCGCCTGCAGCTCTGCTTTAACTGTCTGGGTCGGCATCGAGCGAACTCTTGTTCTTCTTCAGGTCGTTGTTCTACATGTCAGGGCAAACATCACACTCTTATTCATTTCCAGGAGGCAGGAAACTCGCAAGGTTTTGCGTCAGCATCCAATGCATCGAAGGGCAGCCGCTGGACTCCAGGTACCAAATCAGCGGTAGTGGGTCTGCATGCGGCTGGATCTCCGATGTAAACAAGGAAGACTCTCCTTGCCACAGCTCGAGCGTTGGTAGTAGGTCCAAAGGGCAAGGGCACGTGTGTGTGGGCGCTTTTAGATCAAGGCTCGGAAGCTTCATTTATATCTGAATCCATTGTGCAGTTACTTGGACTGCCTAAGCGACGTACACACGTGCCACTGTCTGGTCTTGGGGCATGCGCTGCCGGCATTGCTCGTTCGATCACTCAGATCACTCTTCGTTCGGCGGTTGATGCAGGACTTCAGGTCGAAGCAGAAGTATTTGTTCTTTCTAAACTCACTTCGCGTCTTCCTTCCCACGAACTTAGCGAGGCTTTAGCTCGGGAGAAATTTTCGGGTATGGTTTTAGCTGATCCTGAGTTTGCAGTCCCGAAGAAGATCGATCTTATTCTAGGCGGAGATATCTACGGTCAGTTGCTTCTTTCTGGGGTGAAAAAATCCACGACTTCGCGGCTTGTTGCTCAGAACACAGTCCTCGTTTGGATTGTCTCCGGACCGGTGGATGCAGACGGATCACGGCGGGCGGATGGTTCTGCGATTGACTCCCCAGTTCAGGCGCTCCACTGCAGGGATGATTTAGATCAGGTGTTGCAGCGATTGTGGGTACTTGAGGAAGTTTCAGTGCCAAGTGACAGGTTGAAGCCAGAGGATGCAAGGTGCGAGAGCTTGTTTCGGGAGACGCATGGTCGTGACTCGCAAGGTCGGTATGAGGTGAAGCTCCCTTTGAAGCCAGATCCCTCTTCCGTTGCTGCGGAGACTCGTCGCATCGCACTGGGATCGCTTTCGCATCTGCATCGTCGGCTTTCTCGTGATCCGAAGCTTACCCAAGCGTACGTTGAATTCATGGAAACTTATGAGAGGTTAGGTCACATGTCGCGGGTTCCTTCGTCGGAGGTTCATCGGTCTGATGCTTGGTATTTGCCTCATCATACAGTGGTGCAGGAGGACGCATCAAAGAGGAAGCTACGGGTTGTGTTCGACGCCTCTCGGTACGGCAGGTTACTGAGAAGCAGATCGATGAGGATGAGTCAGTTAAGGCTCTAGGGGTACAGTGGGTCCCATCGCAAGTTGCGTTTCGGTTGAATGCGTCTAGTGTTGAGAATTTGGCTGCTGCTCAAACGAAAAGGTCCGTCCTCTCTAATATTGCGCGTTTATTCAATCCGTTAGTATTGTAGTATAGGTCGAATTGCGCCAGTCTCGGTCACGGCCAAGATCTTGATGCAAGATATGTGGATCTTGACGTGCGAATGGGACTCATCACTGCCAGCTGAGATCCGTGAGCGCTGGTATGATTATTGCAAGAATTTATCTGCATTGCCTTCTCTGTCCATCGAACGTTCGCTAGGGGGTACAGCTGCTTGTTCTTATCAGATACATGAATTTGCCGATGCTTCCTCTCGAGCTTATGCCGCAGTAGTATATCTGCGAATTGATGAGGGTAATGGAAATTGCCGGGTGTCGTTATTGTTGGCAAAATGCAAGGTAGTTCCCGTTAAAACGGTGAGCATTCCCAATTTGGAGTTGTAAGGCGCTTACTCCCTCGCATTTCCTTAATGAAGGAGCTTCGGTTTTGATTCCGGACGCTGACCTGCCCGAGTTGCCAGAAAATCGGCTGAACGGTTCCAACTACTTCAGCGTATCCGTAACAACTTCTGGAAGCGCTGGTCAGCGGAGTATCTGCTTCACTTGCAAGAGCGGGAAAAGTGGAGGGACCCTCGCGAGAACTTCGCGGTAGGTCAGCTCGTATTGGTGAAGGATGATCGGTACCCTCCATCAAAATGGCCATTGGGCAGGGTCACTGAGGTGCACCCTGGCCCGGATGGTCTGGTGCGAGTGGTTACCATCAAGACTGCCTCTTCCTCCCTTCGACGACACATTGCTCGTCTTTGCCCTTTAGTGTTGGATGCTAAGGAAAGGTGAGCCGGTTTACTCCTTTCTCCAAGGTTCTGGTTCGTCCGTCGGACGAAGGCGGGCGGAATGTTCGGGTTATTTAGGCCTTTGGGGGGGGATTTGAATTGCGCGCCGTAGCTCGCCAATCACCGCGTATTACAATCGGCCGAGTAGTTGCGCGCACTGCCGCTTATCGGCCAAGCGGATGCGAGCGCCGCGAGAGCAGAGGTTCTCGCGCGCCTTATGCACGTGGGGAGTCAGTTCCGTTCTCTCTCCCGCAGAGACCGGTCGATTCCCTGGCGTGATTCAAGGCAGCGCATTAAACCCGATTTTGGATAATTTAATATTGTACGAGAAGCTCGGCACGTACGTCCTTATCAGGACGGTCGACTTCTCCCTTCGTAAATTGTCTGCGTCGCGTGAGTGTGTGTGTGTGTGTGTGTGTTCGGTGTGACGGAGGATCGGGAAGGTCCGGCCACGTGCGAGCCCCCTCGACGTGCCGACTTCCACACGGCGATCACCTACGCGGCAGGGCCAAAGGGTCTGCCCGTGGTCCAGGTACGGTTCCCTCGAGACGTCGAGGCGCCCTGCGACCAGGAAGGTCGCAGACACGTGCAGCCAGGACATTACGTCGCGCTGTCCACGTTTCTACCGTCTAGCCTTTAAGGTAAGAGAGCTCTCGAGCGCGCGTAACTGGTACCTCGCGGCGTTAGGATATTTGCGTTATCACCTTCTCTCTCTCTCTCCCTTCTTTTGTTCCTATCTTAGAATCTCTTTTGGTATGTATAATTTCCTCTTTAGTAAATAAATCATTCGCTTGCCCCGGCTTTTCTCCCTGCCTCGTGGGAGTTTTTACGCCGAGGCAAGTTGTCTTATTTCCCGCGAAAAATTGTGTCTTTATTGATCTACCCGGCCTTCCCTCACTCATTCATTCATATATATATATATATATATATATATATATATATATATATATATATATATATATACATTTACTTTTATAATTATCAGCATTTTCTTCAATATTTATACTTAATGTTTTAGCTAAAAAATCGTTTAGATCGACATATTTTTAAATTAATGTTTAGTTGAAAATATATTTATTCATGATTTATATTGTTGCTAGTCGTTAAACTCTGTCTTGTACTGAAATTTTAACCGATCTTTAGTGAAGCTTTAGCTGATTTACACTTTATTTTGATTTGTACTTGATTTGCTATCAAATTAAGCTAGTTCATAAGCTTATTTAGTTAACCAATTTATTTTTTACCAAGGTATATATTATTACTGACAAAATCAAATGAAAAATATATAAGAAATTAATAATTATTTTTACAATAATAAATTAGGTTTCAACATTGAACTAATGGAAAAGTTTAAAGTGATCTTAGTTGTTATTTCAACAAATCATGTTATAAATATGCAACATTTCCGTGAGTATTGTAAAAATACAGCCAAAAAGTATGTGGAGCTTTACCAACGGTATACCATGCCTCCATCTATGCATGTTATTTTAATACATGGACACCAAATATTGAACAATTTATTTTTACCAATTGGTATGCTATCAGAAGAAGCATAAGAAGCAAATCATAACATGTAAAAAAGTTTAGAGAAAACTTCTCAAGAAAAATTCTTGGTAATAAAATAAACTTTTAATTGATCGTTATTACATATCCATTGCTTAAAATAATATTAAATCTTGTTTTATAATATAAATAGAATAACAACGAACATGGACATGTTCCAAAGACTCTTTTTGCAATCAGGTCCTTTAATATCTCTATCAAGAAAGATTCCTAACAAGAATAATCAAACGTCACAGAGGAAATGAAAAACTTGTTAATATTCGATGAACATGAATAAGAAATTATAGCGCTATAAATATAGATATATGAGCATATATAAATAATAATTATTTTTTTATTGCTAACATACGTTCGAAGAAAATTAAATTGCTTTCTCTGTTTTGTTTATGATTAAGTAATATAAATACAAAGAAAAACCAATACAAACATAATATCATGCGGTATGTACACTCGTCGTTAAAAAATTCTGGTTGAATTTATTTGGATTTTTTTAAAATGCTGCAACTTCATTGGATCGAATGCTTGTTTCCTCCAACCTCATTGGAGGATTTAAAAAAATTCAAATAAATTCTACCAGAATTTTTTTAAGTCGAGTGTACATACATATGTATATGAAAAAAAAAATATTTGTTGTAAAAAAACTGACAACAGATAAATACTATACAACCAATATAATATATACATGATATTATACAGTAAATACATACATATTCATATATTGGTTTTGCCATGTTCGTATATTTTAATATATAAAACATACTACTTAATATATATATATATATATATATATATATATATATATATATATATATATATATATATATGTATTGGTACATTTTACATCAAGTCAGCCAATCAAAAAATGTTGCCAGTGATAAAAACGTGAAATTATCGCAAATTATTAAAATAACAAAAAAAAATTTTTCAGATCCTAAACTTAAAAGTATAAAAACTTATGTGGATATTTAAAAATTTAATTTTTTCCATAATTTCAAACTTTTATTTATTTTTAATTAAAATTCTTGAGGTTTAGAAAAAAAATGTAAAGAGATGTTTTTGCAAATTCTATGAAGTACAAGCCTGAATTTTCTCAAAACTTGAAATGGCAAATTCTGATTGGTATGAAGAAATAGGACATATTTATATGCAAATCTAATCAAGTACGACCAGGTTAATTTTTCTTTTTCAGGTTTCAAAATTTTCGTTTTTTCATGAACTTTAATACTCTTTATGCAGAAAGACGGAACAAAGCCTAAAAAATAGTTATGACACTTATTACACGTTTTTCGGAGTCTATATGTCTTAACTTAAATTATTGTAAATAAATTTTCTTATAGGCTTTGTCCCATCTATCTATGACACATATTGAGAGAGTTTTTTGCTGTCTTGTGGAGGGAGATTTAAATAAATCATAAGGCACTGATTTTCTCTTTAAATTATATTCTAACCTTACAAATATACAAAGACCTAAGTAGGGAAATAAAAGTATAGTGTCGTGTATGTATGAGGTGTGGTCGCGTTCGAGTCTCGCTAATTACTCTCGCGGTCGATCTGTAATCGGAAACAAAATGTGTCGTTGGAAGGTGTGAGAGAGAGTGTGTGTGTGTGTGTGTGTGTTTGTATATGTCTGAATCCAACGGCGGTAGAGGCAACTAGGCAGTTTTCGGACCACATATTAAAATTCATTATATCATAAAAATTTTGTAGTCGTACTTCATTAGATGTACAAAAATATGTCCTATTTCTGCATATTAATCAGAATTCTCCATTTTAAGTATTGAGAAAATTTAGGCATGTTCTTCTTGAATTTTGCAAAAAAATAACTTTTTTATACATTTTTTTCTCAACTCCAAGGATTTCAATTTAAAAATACATAAAAGTTAGAAATTATGAAAAAAAAAATTCCATTTTTATGTATCCACATAACTTTGTACACTTTTAAGCTTAGGGTCTGAAAATTTTTTCTATGTTTCTTTAATAATTTGCAATAATTTTACTGTTTGATCACAGATAACAAATTTTTAAGCGGCTGACTTTAGGTGGAATGTCCCATATATATAATTTAATAAATATGTATGAATTATATGTGCATGTGTGAGTATGCATATATGTTAATTAACATATATATACATATATTACATAGCTTTATATTATATATACCTATATATGCGTATATACACATTTATATAGAATTATAGGTCTGTCCCAAAAGTATCCGACCTACCTCAATTTCTCGGCGCTTGATTTATCCTTCGTCATCCGGGGGGTGGCATCCTTCAAAGTAGTCCCCATTTGATTGAACAAGATGCTCATATCGATGTTTCCACTTATTAAAGCACTCTTGAAAGTTAGAATTCGGAATCGCCTTTAGTGCATTCGTCGCATTAGTTTCAACAGTCTGTTTATTGTCGAATCGATGTCCTTTAAGCGGCATTTTCAATCGAGGAAACAGCCAAAAGTCGCAGGGAGCTATATCAGGACTGTATGGAGGCTGGCGGAGCTGCGCAACACTGTGTTTCAATAAATACTGCTGCACAAGGTTTGATGCGTGCGCTGGAACATTGTCGTGATGAAGAAGCCAGTCACCGGTTTCCCAAAGTTGCGGTCGTTTTCTCCTGATTGCATTACGTAATCTTTTAAAAACTTCAACGTAGTACTATTTATTGATTGTCTGGCCTGTAGGGGCATATTCGTGGTGCACAACGCCCTCATAATCGAAAAAAATAATCAACATTGACTTGATGAACGAGGATCACTGTCAACAGATGTGCGGCCACTTTTGAACCGCCTATACCACTCTTTTATTTGTGTTTTGCCCATACACTCATCTTTAAAGGCCTTTTGCAACATTTCAATAGTTTCCGCACAACTTTTACCGAGATTAAAGCAAAATTTTATGCATATTCGCTGTTCGGTTCGTTCTGCCATTTTTAGCAATAAGCAAATTGCGACGAACGCAAAAAAGTCGTTGTAAACAAATACACGCTGCGCGGGAACTAAGGCGTTTCATCGGTATCTCAGGCTACTGACGAAAAGGTTAGGAGTTGCTGGTGACATTCGTACCCTCCAGAGGTCACCTGAGTCTCTCCGCGCGAAGATATGAACGTAGGTCGGATACTTTTGGGACAGACCTCGTACACATATACACCTACACATTTATATACACAAATTTGTTGCAGGTATCGATTGATTTTTGTGTAGAAATAGTGAATTTATCTCAAACGTAGGATATAAGCTATATATCTCCCATATATATGTTATTATATGTATATATTGCACGTGAGGGGAATCGGATTTATATTCCCTACATGGAAGAGAAGAGATCTACCGAAAAAAAAAATTATTCTTTATTGCAAATTGAGTTGAAACAGAGTTTTGATCATTTTTTTTCTCCGTCAGCCCACTGTGCGCCGCCGATATAAATGCATAAATTAAATTTGTCAATAATTGATGCAATAACACTCAAGTTACTAAAAGAACAAATTTCTATGTTATTTTTAACGCCATTGTCATTGATTTACATCATAACTTTGTATTCCTGTTTAGAAAAGAATATTTCTTACATTCAAGTCTCTTCGGTGCATCAACGTACATACGCTGAATCCAGCTACACCCGTTGCTTCCACGTGCATCCTCTACATTCAAGTGAATCTGATGCATCCAAATTAATCAAAGTACGTATGAGTTTATCTGATGCATTTTCATCCAACTTTATGGATTCAAGTTCATCAGATGCATCCACATGAATCCAAGTGCACTTGATGCATCTAAATCCATCCATCGTATAAAAGAGGCCAATGTTAATACGGACAAAATTCAACTATCCCCCAGTTCCAATCTTTTATTATTGCAATATCTTCCAACACTATTTTCGGATTTACATGAATTATCGCATGGATATTCTACTTGGTCCAAAGTGTGCATACGTCATTTTGGTGGTTATAACTACAATCGTACCTGAATACTATGAAAGTACATCTCTCCATACCTCTCGGCCTCAGCAGAAAACGAGCCTTTATTGCCGAGCAGCAGGTACGTGTGTCAGTGCGTTTGCGGGAAACCAATTTTTATCTGTCTGCACATCTCAGACAGCTAGCGATGTCAAAATCTTCTTCCAGAGGGCAGCATACGTTGCTGCATTTAATAATAGACAAATAAACATATAATCTCTAGATCAGGAAACGAGTAACAGCCTAACATACAGTAAAAGTTGTATTAATGAACTTTTAAGTCAAGAATCTTTCCTTCAGTTTAATTGTCTTAAGAAGCTTGCTCGAGAATTAGGTTTCAAATACGTATGGCATAGAGGCGGTAGTTTCCTGGTCAAGAGACGAGGTGGTGAAATGCCACATACTATTTTCTTAGCAGCGGACTTGCACGCAATCATTGTTCCTCCGCACTGTACAGTGAATGGTAATGTAGTACTGCAAGCGGAAGATGCCATTTATAAGGCAGTTAAGAGATGAAAATCACCCGTAGGATCTCAGGTCCTAGCGGAGCAGAATTGACAAGCCGTGGTTAAGGGAAAAGAAACGGAATGCGACGGTTTGGTGGCGGGTTTCGTGAACGCGACCTCGTTAAACAGACATATGGAAATGTGCCGCCAGTACGTTACGGGTGCTCGTCCCTTCTACCATCTCTTCGGCGTGGCTGAAACGCGTTCCGGGTAGATCATCGAGACCAACCTGGTATCTCCTTCACCGAAAACTCCGACCTCATGGATGATCTAAGATCTTTATCAGTAGGATATGACTATAGATTGGTCATGGGGCATTTGAACGCAAATATGCTATCGACGTCTCAGGACGCGAAATTTATTAGAGAATTAGCATGCGAATTTAATCTTAAATAATGTGAACAATTCCATGGCGACCTTTCCCACTAATAACAATATTATCGGTATTATAATCGATATTAAAACATCCAAGCCCCCTGCTCTCACTAGTTTCACATATGGGGATTTTAAATCTGCCAGAAAGGAGGAGCTCGTATCCCTACTAACTACTTGTGATTGGTCACCAATCGGTTTCCCGAGTAGGACGTTGATATTAGACTAAAACACCTTAGCCAAAACATCATAACTGTCCTCGATAAACTCACCCCCTTAAAGCAACTTAGACCTATAAAGAAGGGTTACCCTCCATGGGTTGATAAGGAGATTAAACATCTTTACAACCAGCGTGACGCCGTTCGTCGACGCTATAAACGCACTCGCGATCATATTGAGAGCTTACGTCTCCTCAAAACATAATCTATGGCAGGGGTCCCAATCTCTGGCTGCTCAAGCTGAACAACGCACAGCTGAAGCGCGAGAGACGTTTATCCAGAGCAGAATTTTTGAAGCTCTGGATAACAATAAAAACATCTGGAAAGAACTCCGTAACCTTGGTCTCTTGTCAAAGGCTAAAGAGGAGCTGCATGACTTGACACCGGAAGAATTAAATACCCACTTTGCAAGGGTATCCATCTGTCAGACTGAGCGCGATGCGGATTCGGACGGCATTTTGTCTGAGGCCAGTGACGATGGTTTCACTTTTAGTGAAATCACTTTCTCGGAGTTAGTCCTGGCTGCCGCTTATTTTTCGTCGCAGGCGAAAGGAGAGGACGAAATTCCCCAGAGCATTATTTCAAAGTCCCTTCCGGTCATAGGTCTTCACTTGGCTAACATCTTTAACTCCTCTCTGTTTAGTGGAGTCTTTCCTGGAGCCTGGAAGAGAGATCACTTGGTGCCTCTCAAGAAGACGGTAATTCCATCTGCCGCCTAGGACTTTCATCCAATTGCCCTTTTGCGTTTTCTCTCTAAGGTTCTTCAAAAGATTGTCCATGAGCAGATTTCTGAGTTTATTGAATCGAAGAATATCCTCGAACCCCGCCATACTGGTTTCCGGCAGCATCATAGCACGCAAACAGCACTATTGAGTCTGTCAGAGGACATCAGAGATGGTATTAATAACAACAAGCAATTGCTAACAATCCTTCTGATGTTTGATTTCAGCAAAGCTTTTGATATAATTTCGTCTTCAAAATTACTTCGTAAGCTGATCAGAGTGGGATTCTTTAGGTCTGTAGTTCTGCGGATTAAGTCATATATCACAGGTCGTGATCAACGAGTGATCACGAAATGCAACGGAGAATCTGACTGGTTTACAACCAATCTAGATGTACCACAGAGCTAGGTCCTGGGACCGCCTTCTCTTCAACTTCTACATTAATGACCTTCGTGAAATACTCGCAGCTTTTAAGAGTCCCAAGGTCAAATTATCAGATAGTGTAAATCATTTTCTCTGTGCTGGTGACTTACAAACCTACATGTAGGTTGCCAGAGACAATCTTGATGAGGGCGTGAAACGCCTGTCAGCTGTAGCACGGACAGTGTCAGCATGGGCCTCTGAAAGCGCCCTCTGCCTCAATGTTGGAAAACCTAAGGTTATTATTTTTGAGTCCGAGTATAACATCAATAAGTTGCAGAGCTTACGTCTCCCAGACATTGAGGTAAAGGATAACATTTATATTCTATTTGAAGACATTGTAACCAACCTCGGTGTTTTTCGGTAATTTTAATGATTTTTAACTAATTTTCGGCGTTAAAGCAATCCCCAGGAATTTGATTGGTCGCCAAAGTGAATATTTCATTCACTTCTTATCAAAAGATATCATAAACAATGCTCTCTCAAGCGCTTTTTAATTTTTAATACGAAAAAGTCTCATTTTTTAAATCATTTATTCATTAAAATAGCTATAAACCGCAATTTTTATGATTGTTTTATACTTTTTCGGCCATTAAGCAGTTTTCAAACATTCGATTGGTCTCGTATATGCCTGACTGTTTGTAAAAATTTTCACCGTGAAAATCTGGAGAAAAAATTAATAATGTGAAAATGGTGGTTTTTCGGGAATTGTGGAGGGGCGACGGAGGAGGGTGGAGAGGATATAGGAAAAATTACAAAAAATTCCTCTTTTGTTATATAATCATGTATGCACGTTTTTCGATTCAGGAGGAGGGTCATTTTGACTATCTTAACGTGGGGTACCCACACGATATAGCACACAATATTGTATTGTTAACGAGAAAAGCCGTTTTGCAACTAAAAATGCCCTTTCGTAGAACTTAATTCATACAGAATTTTGGAAGTGAAAAGTGACCTTTGAGGTTTCATTCTCTTCTTTGAGAGATCTACTATCATGCACAACTCGAAAATGATTAATTTTTCAACTTTAATCTCTTTAATGAATTTTAAAATTTATTTTTAATTTCGAATCGAATGTTAATTAATAATAGGAAAAATGATCGTACCATTCTCGAGATATAAGCGTCGAAATAAAATTTTCAATAAATACATAACCTCATATAGCGCAGATTATATAGTTCGTTATGATCAAAGAACTGATCGAATCGATAGTTAAAAGCTACGTTTTTAGAGACTTTCAGATCGACTGCTTCCGATTTACTCCAGTTCTCGTAGGTGACAAAAGACTGATTTTTTTGCAAAAATAATTTTTGCACGTTTAAAGGAGAAAATCAAGACTCAAAAATTTTACTGAATATTTTTCTCAATATTCCGGATCATCTCAAATTTTTCACAAATATTGTATCTTATTTTTCCCAGATATCACTGTTTAAACAAATAGTGATTTTTGTAAATAAAATTTCTGGTCGGAGAAAATAGGAAATTTTATGCTAGTTCATACTTATTATCACTGAATTAATGATATTATTTCTAACGTATCAAAAAAAAAAACGAAAAATTAAAACACAAAAATAAAAAAAAATATGCTCTGAGACATTACTTTTCACAGCGTATATTCACAGTGCACACACGTGCACACACATACATATACACACACGCACAATACACACATACACACTTATACACACGCACACCCGCACACACTCGTACGTACGCACGCGCACACACACACACACCCACAGGCACACACACACACGCTTGATAGCAGCCCAGCAGCAGACTCAGCAGGCAAAGGAAGGAGCCCCAGCCAAAGCTGGACAGCTCCAGGAGGCGAAGCTGACGAAGACGTTGTTGTGCTCGAGTTGTGTTCTTCTCTGTTTCAGCAGCAGCAGCAGCAGCATGAAAGAGAGAGAGAGAGAGAGAGAGAGCGAGTGGAGACACAGATGTCCAACAGATAGACTTCAGACCACTACGTCACACACACACACATACACACACATGTACACACGCGCGCGCGCACACACACATACACGTCCATAAGCATATTTTTTAAAAATAGTGTAGTTTCATTCCTAATGTCTCAAAACATGTTTTTATAAAGAATTTAGCATAACTCTCTTTTTACCATCACAATGCTTCCCCTATGAGGAAGAAAAATTTTCATTGGCAATTACCGAAAACATACTAGTTGAACTACGAAAGCTATTGCATTTTTTCATAGCAACATTTTCTCGACGCCATTTAAAAAAACGTTTATTAAGTTTATTATTTATGGTGTTGTACTTTGTCCTTAGTAACAATCACTATTATTTATAGTCGGGCAATACTTTCCCAATCTTTTCCCAATTTACCACTTTCGCTATAGACTCCTCTGATCTCGCGAGGAGGTTTGATGATCTGCGCCTAGACAATTGGACGACACCCTCGATGATCTCACTCAAGTGCTGGAGCAGCTTATTTTATTATTTAATTGTACTTTTAAACCATATGCATGCAGGGACTCAGATACTATCTACTGAATTATTCGTATTATTGGAACTATAAATTGGTATTTATTGCCTAAGAACTTACATCACAGTAATTATATCCCTGATTTTGCTAGAAAATAATTGGCAAAATTACCCCAATTACCCGTTTTTCTCGAACAACTTTAATTTACACCGCTTCGACTTTTGAACCCCAAAAAACATCTAAATAAACTAATTACCCTCGCATATATTTGCACAATAATCACGATATCTATCTGGGCGATTCGCCAACATAATTTGTAAATCTGCACGTGGCCTGTCGCTCAAAATTGCCACCCTTAGCCTCATTTCGCACGCACGTCGAACCTAGCGCTTGCTGAAATGGAAATAAATCCTTCACCACACTCTCGTACTTATTACATCACCTATAGCTGAAACAAATCAAATAATACTGGAAAGACCTCACCAAATGGTTTTTGTAGTATATAAACTAATTCCCTGTAGATTAATTATAATGCCGGGCGCTTTATTGGCAAAGATTCGCCGGCCGTAATTAATCAACTCACGTTGAATAAATCTCCAATCCAACCAATTATATCCTCCACAATCAATTAATGCTCCTCCACTGCCAAAAAACGCTAGGTGATAACTACGACGTCTCTCGCACGCCTCCTCGTGCTCTAACCTCAAATTGCTCTCTGAAAATTGCTGCTGAAACTAACGTCCTACTTGTAGCGAGGCCTAGAGTAGAATGGGGAGGGCGAAAGGACTCTCGTCCTCTCCTCGTGGCATCCCTGCGCTTTAGTGCCCTCTATTTTCGACCACTCGATTTATTATCTCCTTCTCGCCCACCTGTTGATATATGCTCAAACTCGATTTCCACTCAAGTAATAACCGAAGGTTAAGTACTACTCGAGTTTTTCCTCATCAATATGGCCCACACTCGACGCTATTAATTTGAATAAAAAAAGAGCAACCTCTATACTACATCGCTTTCCCGATAAGCATCTATATCCTGATCTCAATAATTTGACAAGATAATGGCCGCTTGACTACGGTGGGACAGCCAACAATACGCTCCTCGCATATATTTTTCCGCTCCCGCCGTATCCAATCGTGCGCTTATCATTCCGCTGTTCCAGGCCACTCAAGCAGGTAGACCTGAATGCGCGCTGGACTGCGTGGTGAGTCAGCGATATAGACGCGACTGGCCTCCCTCTCCCGTCACGTGCGCCCTTGCTTCTTCTCGCCCATTCTACCAGCATCGCGCACCACATATGGGTTACGGCCTTGTGGTCATTGCGTCTGTTCCCCGTTTGACTCGATTTCGGCTGTTATCCACTTCCTCGAGCTACGATCGCGCTCCTCCGGTCACACGCGTTCTCGTGTGTTTTAGTGTGTGTGTGACGTAGTCGTCTGCAGTCTATCTGTTGGACATCGTGCGCTCGTCCGCCTGTGTCTCCTCTCACTATGTCTCTCTCTCTTTCCTGCTGCTGCTGAAACAGAGAAGAACGCAACTCGAGCACAACAACGTCTTTGTCAGCTTCGCCCCCTGGAGCTGTCCAGCTTTGGCTGGGGCTCCTTCCTTTGCCTGCTGAGTCTGCTGCTGGGCTGCTATCAAGCATGTGTGTAGTGTGCCTGCTGTTGGTATGTGCGTGTAGCGCCGTCGATCTCCCCCCTCCCCCATGAACATGCAATAAACATACGAGCGCGATTATGAAAAAACATTATACAGCGTGTGTTCGGTGTCGTGGTGCGTGCGTGATTCTGCTCCATTCCCTTATCCCCGTTGTTCATTTATTAAACAATCGTTTTCCCTATCTTGACCTAATCTCAACTAACTTAATTTATTCCGATGCTACCTATCTCTATCTTCTCAGCAATGCTTCTTTTCGGCATATTTTATTTTCAGGCTACTACTCTTTTACAAGAACTTTATTTATAGGTGTTGATTTTATATTTTTGTGGTATTTTATATGTCACATATTATAAAAAGATAGATCATTACAAAGAGTACTCGGTCTACATCGTATCATAGCTGGAGATCGTCTGGCTTTTCGTAAGTTCTCTATCTCTCTCTCTCTCTCTCTCTCTCTCTCTCTCTCTCTCTCTCTATTTCATTCTTCTTTGCATTGTACACCAAGCAATGTTACCAACCCTATGACATCTGTCTTTTTTGGTCAATTTTATTGACAATAGGATAATTAATAATATCATTACTATTTTCTAATATTTGGTTTGTATTCCAGTTTTCATCGTTCGTATTATGCTCATTGTATGTTTTGCATTATGTTTCTGTTCTTAGTCACATTAATCATAGGTTCGCATTTAATATCAATGTCCAATATCGGATTTTCACATTCAATTCTCCTCTTTGGTTCAAATGTATCTAAATGGTTTCTATTTCTTTCGACAACATTCCCATTTTTCATTTGAATTTTATATGATGGAGGCCTATCACACTTTTTTATTATCTGCCCTCTATTTTAGTTCCATCATTCTTTTTCACAGAAACAAAATCAGTGGTTTTTATTGGTTTTAAAGATACTATTCCGATATCATAATATTTTATACTTTTTAATTGTCTTTCAATTAGTGTTTCTACTTAACGGTGTATTACGATACTCAAAAAGTTATAAAAATGAATCCCTATCATCATAAACACCTATCTTTAAACTTGATTAAACAGTGCCATTACTTCTCTGAACCGTACCATTGGATTGAGGATAATTCAGGCTTGACGTTGTATGCTCAAAATTCCATTCTCTAGCAAATCCTCGCATTTTTGTAAATTAAAATTGTCTTCCGTTATCTGAATAGTCAAGCTTTAAACTAATTTTAATACTTAATTAACTGAACTAGAGTTTATCTCATTTTGTAACAAACTAATTTCTACATATTTTGAATAATAATAATCTATGATCATTATATACTCTTTATCATCAAGATGTAATAAATAAGTTCCTAATACTTCATATGGACCATTGGGTACATCATTCATTACTTCATTCATTTCTTATTTGCCTTTTTGCACCTTGCACACGGCTCGCAACTTGATACTATATTTTCTATGTCACTAGATATTCCTGGCCAATATAAACACTCTTTTGCCCTATCTTTGCTTTTATCTATTCCCACGTGATTATAATAAATACCCTTCAACATTTAATTTCTTAAACGACTCGGTACAATAATACACTCTTTTTAAAATAAGAATTCATGTGCTTTATACAATTCATCAATAAAATTGAAGTACAGTATATTTTTCCGTTTCTTTTTTAAACTTCATAATTTGATTTTTTGACATATTTATATTTTCTGTTATACGATTAACCTAAATTTCAATATACTCATCGTTTATATAATTTTTATCCTCAATGTAAGCTCTCGACAATGAATCTGCTAAATACAACACATTGGCGGGCTTATATTTAATTGTCAAATCATACTGTAATAATCGCAAGCGCATTCTTCGTAGTCGCACTGGACAGTCATATAATGCTTTTTTTAAAATCACTTCCAGAGGATAGATTAATAGAATTCTTTAGGAAGAGAATGAGACCGCGAAGATCAATTTTCACTTACAAAATTCCGTATAAATTAAGTTCAACGAAAGCACTTTTTTAGTAGCAAAACCAGGCTACACTAAATATAATGCATGACAACATTAGAAGCTTAATTCATAATTTAAATAAATTAGAGATCCTGATACGAAGTTTACTTATAAAGCCTAAGATTATAGTTTGTACAGATACCTGGCAATTGAAGTGCCCTTTTAATTTAAGCTTAGATGGATATGATATGTATTATAATAATGGTAAAATTAACCAAAATGAAGGAGTAGTGATTTATATTAAGCATGGTCTGGATCATGAAATTAGCGCGGAAATTAACAATATTATAAATATTATGAGTATACTTATAAGACAAAAGGATAATAGTATTATAAAAATTAGTGCAATAGATAGATCTCATGATGTTCAAAAGCAAATATTTATTGAAAAATTAAAATTATATTTATTAGATAATATGAAAGTACAGAACCAACTCATTATAGGGGATTTCAATATTGATACATTAAGTCTGGAAAAAGATAATATAGAATATCTAAATAATTATTTAGAAAATGAATATTTTCCAAATTTTCATACAATTACGAGGTATAATGACTATGGAGGTGGAACTTGCATAGACAATGTATTCGCTAAATCAAAAAATATAAAGATAGAAGCACACAAGATTATTTATAATATTATAGATCACTATCCTCTATTTGTGCAAGTCAATAACGAGTTAAGGGGGCATACCACCATTAAAATGTGAAACAAAAATAATGATTAGGAATTTTTATTTTGATATTTATTTTAATAAGGGTTTTTTTTTTCCTGAAAGTATACATAAAAACCTACCAATTTGTATATTTTTTACCTTCATTAGACCTTCTATGCCTCCACGGAAAACCAGACTGTTTTCGAAGACTTTAAGCACTGTCCGTAAGATTCCAAGTCTACGCATGGATGGATTGGGCTAAAAATTTATGGAGATACTCATTATAGTAGTACTTTTAGTATGAACGTAGGGATTTTTATTTGAACGAGTAGAAAATTTTTTACATCTATGAAAGTGATAAAATTATTAAAACATAAGTGTTATATGTCCCCGTCGTCGATTAGCACCACATGGGAGCACAAACATGGCGACGTTAATTGAAAAAAAAAAAAAAAAAAAAAAAGTGTTATATTGACAATGTTCATATAAAAAAATACTTCTACTCGCTAAAATCAAAATCCCTACGTTCATACTAAAAGTACTACTATAATGAGTATCTCCATAAATTTTTAGCCCAATTCATCCATGCGTAGACTTGGAATCTTACGGAGAGTGCTTAAAGTCTTCGAAAACAGTCTGGTTTTCCTTGGAGGCATAGAAGGTCCAATAAAGGTAAAAAATATACAAATTGGTAGGTTTTTATGTATACTTTCAGGAAAAAAAACCCTTATTAAAATAAATATCAAAATAAAAATTCCTAATCATTATTTTTATTTCACATTTTAAAGGTGGTGTGCCCCCTTAAGAAACAAAAATGTGACGATAAATAAAATGATTAAATATATTGATTATAACAAAATAGAAAAACTATGCTAACAAACTAATTGGAAAAATTTTGAGACAAATGATGTTAATAAATATTTTAATAATTTCGTTGAAAAACTCGAAGATATCGTACTAAAAACTACCAAAAATAAAAAATATAACGCTAAACATAAAGCTAGAGTTTCTTGGATAACAAAAGGACTCATAAAATCTTGTGATACTAAGGAAAGACTTTACAAAATATGGAAGAAAGAACCAAATAATCTGGTATTAAAGAAAGAACATACCGATTATGCAAACAAACTGCATAATTTGATAGAATATACTAAGTATAAATATAAAAAAAACAGGGTAATAAATATTAGTACAGATAGTAAAAAACTATGGAACTATGCAAAAGAAAAAATTTGTATACAAAAGAGACAAGAAAGACAAATGGATAAGCTAACAGAAAACAATAAAATAATTGATAAAGATTGGATATTGCTAATCACTTCAATGAATTTTTCAATTCAATAGTTAAAAATATTACAAAAAATATAAATATATAAACAATAAGTATACAAAATTAGTTATTAAAATAAATGAAAAATCCATTTTCTTAACACCTACAAATGTAGGAGAAGTAAATGAAATAATCTCAAGCCTAAAAAATAAAAATGGTGGTATTGATGGCATAAGTGTATTGTATATACAATAAAAAAAATGAGTAAACATATAGAACAACCATTAACTAATATATTTAACTTAAATATTCAAACAGAAATTTGTCCAAATCACTTTAAAAGTTAAGAAATTGTACCAATCTACAAAGCTCGTGATAAAAGTAAAGCTACAAATTATAGGCCCATTTCCCTAACATCAAACTTTACAAAAAGTTTTGAAAAATTTTTACATAATAGACTCCTTAACTTCCTAGATAAATACAAGACAATTTCTAACAAACAATTTGGATTTAGAAAAGGAATAGGGACAACACATGCTCTAGTTATTGCAACTAAATTTATATACAAAAATCTAGACAAAAGTAAGCCTATTAGAGCTACTTTCCTAGACCTAGCAAAAGCATTTGATACAGTTGATCATTTAATTTTATTAGAAAAACTAGAGAAATATGGCATAAGATGTGTTTCACTAAAACTAATAAAAAGCTATCTTTGTAACAGAAAACAAATTGTTAGAATGAAAGAATTAAAAAGTGATACTTCAACAGTAGTATCGGCTATTCCACAAGGAACAATACTTGGTCCTTTGTTATTTATTATTTATATTAATGATATATTTAACCTAATGCCTAATAACTCTATCATCTCATATGCCGATGATACTGTATTACTAAGTTCAGATGAATATTGGGAAATAACAACTACCTTAATGAACAAAATGCTAGAAAAAATAAATGATTGGTTTGCATTCAATCAACTAGCATTAAACACTGATAAAACGGTATTCATAAATTTTGCAAGCTATAATGATAAAATACCAAATCATATTAAAAATACAAGAAAAGTGTTTTAAAAGAGTTCAATGTCGTAAATACCTAGGGGTTACTATAGATATGAACATCAGATGGTCACTTCATATACTTAATATAGTACAACGAACTAAGTGCTTAGTTTATATATTTGCTAAATTGATTAAAATAATGAATAAAAAATACTAGTTATCACATATTATAGATTATTTAATAGTTTGGCTAGTTATCGTATAGTGGCGTGGGCCTCGGCCTACGATAGTGACATTAAGCCTCATTACCAATTACAAAATAGAATATTTAAGATAATACGTACTAATAATAATAATTGGCAGAAATATTCTATGCCTCTAAATACCAAAGGAACTTATATACTCCAAACATTAGTTTATAACTACCATACCTTAAAAAAATATATATAAAAATTTAAACAGCAAAACTAGAAATAAAAGCCTAGAACTACCTAAAGTTTCTTTAGAAATGGGTAAAAAACATAATATATATAACGCAGCAAAATATTTTAATGAATTAAGAAATGAGTTGAAAAACTTAAATTATAGTATGAAAAATATAAAGACCAAAATCAAACAATGTCTAATATTTAATCTATAATAATATAATTCAATATATAAGACAATCATTTATTTTTAGTTTTAGTTTGCAATTTTAAATGATATTAACTTATAATATTATTCTTAATTGCAATTAACTATTAAGGTTTAGTTATAGTTATAGTTTTGGATTTTAAACATGTATTTTAAAATCTATAAGGGAATATATAATATAATATTTAGATTAACTAGGATTGTGTACAGGTTGTGACGTGTATTTCGCGTCCCAATGTTATTAAAACACGGGCAGTCAATCGCGACCTAATCACCCGTCACCAGAGCCGAGCATTTTGTATTAAATAATTATTGTTATTAATGAGGGGAATTGTTATTTTATTTTGTTGAGGGAATGAGGATAAGGAGAGTCGCGACCGAGGAAAGCTGCAGACCGGCACACACACATACACATCCACACAATGACTCCAGCTGATCGCGCCGCATCGAAGACTGCTCGGAGCGAGCACCGACGTCGAGCCCGACACACACACACGCATGGCACCAACACCATCACACATGTACGCGCGACCCTCTCTCTCTCGCTTGCTCTTTCTCTCTCGCCTCTCGAGGATGATGAGCCACTGCCCGCGCACACACACACACACGCGCGCGCGATCGCCCTCTCTCCCGATGCACGCAGACGCGGGAGGAGAGAGGATTCACAGCAGCAGCGGCGGCTTCCTCGAGGAACACCATCTCGGCTGTAGCCACGAGAGAGAGAGAGCGAGAGATAGAGAGAGAGAGAGAGAGAGATACCCATGCGGCTGTCGACAGCATGGGGAGAGCTAGCAGCCGCCGCGCCGCGAGCCGCATGAAGCTGCCGGTCTAGCGTAGGCCGACGCGCGCAAGTCGCCGCTGCCAACTGTGATGGTCCGGTGGCGACCAAACCGAAAGCGCCCGATATAGATATGCACGCCGGGTTACCCGCGCGTGTATATTTAGTGATTCATATTGCCCGCGCTTCGTGGGCAGGGCGGCAATCGCGGAGCGGACTAATTGAAATTAGCGCCTCAAATTGCCGTAGACTTAGCCTTGATTTTCGCATGTAGGGAAATCAAGGCCAATCACCGAGAAGAAAGGGGGGGGGGGGGGAAGCAACAACTGTGTGGGCTGAAGGTAGTCAAGAATAATAGCTGAAAATGTGGAAGACATTTCCGCCCTCTCCGATTTTGGGCATTGCCTGCCTTCCCGTTAGAGCTGATAGACGTACGTTGCGAACACTTTTCAAGTCTTTTTATAATAATCGGCGGATAGATAGTTAGCGAGGATAGAATCGGCGAGAATCATAGCGAAAAGGATTACGAGGAGCATCGCGAGGCTACCACAGTTAGCGACGGTGAGTGGGCTGTAATTGTCGAGCTTCCTTCGGCACTTATAGAGAGAGCTTATAATTTAATATATATAGTATATTGCCGCCATGTGCTCGGGGCAATGGCGAATACTCGTTGGTGGTGTGACACCCTCGTTTTAGAATCAGTGCGCGTCGGACCCGCTTGAAGATTACGAATAGTGGTGTAGGGATATTACGCGATATTCGGGAAATCTCGGGAAACGCGGTGATTTGGTCGTCGCAGGAGACGTGTGCGTGGGCTATCGTAGGCATATTGTCTAGCGACCGGTAAATTGTGCGAAACTTGTAAATTTGACGACCGTTGCATATTGTGATTAATAATAAAGCCTAGATACTTAAAGAGTGAGATTTGTGTAATTATTATTTGATTATATATTCCTGATTTTCTACTTCACGGGACTTCCTCTGGGGAAAGGGACTCATGCAGGGCTAGCCGCGCTTTACCTGGCGCCCATTATATAAATATGTAGATAAATTCGGTAAAGTGCTGAGCAAAGATTAATAAATAAATAGAGTAACGAAATCTCACGTTGCAAGGTAGTTAAACTACCTCCTGCGATCCTTGATGCTATCCGAAATGTAAGGCATCAAGGTACTCTGTACCTGGTTGAATAATAATAATAATAATAAGAAGAAGAAGAATAATAATAGTAATAATATACTCATTTTTGATGAAAAAGAAAATAATGATTGGGTACGTCCACTGTTTCAAAATCTGATTTAATACGTATAATAGCTATATATCTCTTGATATTACATTTTTTGCATTCAACATTGAAGGCATATATTCTTTCAATTTATTTTATCCATCAGATTTAATTAAAGAAGAAAAAAAGAATATATAAATATAATACTCATTTTTTAATGAAAAAGAAAATAATGATTGTGTACGTGCACTATTTCAAAACCTTATTTAATACATATGTTATCTATATATCTCTTACTATTATATTGTTTGAGTGGGTAAGCTGGGCGGGTTTTGCGCCACGTCCTTTCTGCGCCAAGTGGCCTCCTACGCCACCGGGCTTGATAGATCAAGAGAGGTTCCTACGCAACTTGTATTTTACAGCGGCGATCGGGCTAACTAATTTTTGTTTCCAACCCAACAAGCACGTAGCTTTTCAGGCCACTATACCCCCATCTAGTACAATAACTCTATTATACGCCCCTACTAATTAAGCCATCTCTTATCAAAACATTTTTAAATGAAAATGAGAATCTCTTGCAACCCTTATTTTCAGGCATGAAATTAGTGTTGGTGGATTACTTTTAAATGTATTGTTTCTATTGAGAAATCTTTTTCTCATCTTTTTTATTCTTGTATTCAGAGAGACGCCCGAACTGCTCTAATCTTCACTAATTATCTTGGATGATGAATTTTTAGCGAATGAGAAGAGTAGACTCTATCTTGAGTATTTATAGAAATTCAATCGTCTCTGAAATGTCTTCCCATTGTATATAAACATGATCGAAGTAGAACTGCTGCATCAGTTTGACGTTGTGTAGAGCGCATGTACCTTTATACGCTCCGTCCTGTTTAGTGCACATAGTCACCGATTTTTTGTATCAATAGCTGGATAGCCTAATTCACAGATGTTCGTAGCACTGAACTTAAAACGTTTCAACGATTTCTTATGTATATCATGTCTCACAAATATCTCACTGGCATTCTGTAGAGTCGATCCAAGTACATTTCCGATGTATTCAATTTCACCCGATGTCCAGGGTATACCGCGATATCGATTCCTTAGCCATTGATTCTCATTTCTGTATTTATCTGTGAGTTTTTTCCAAATAAATGGTGGTTTAAAAAGAAGAACCAGAGGTTCGCTGTTATTTGTCAGTGGGAGTACAGCCAACTCCTTCAAGACAAAGTCGTTCACGGGCTGTTTAAAGCCCAGCATGTCCAGCATGTACTCCATCTTGATGAGAAATGAATATTTCTCGCTAGAGTACAAACCTTTATACAAATTTCTTGAGGTCGTCGCTCACTGAGTAGTACTGGACTATGCGATCGTGCAAGATTAAGCAGTAGGAAAATGTATTAGCAGGGAAATGTTCTGGTGATTCAAAATCTAAAAGAACGTCTACAGGGAAGATTTTCAACGACTCATTTTGCTTCGAACAATCAATAACGATGAGAGGTACGTATGTAATAAAGTTCAACACTTTCAATATAAGTACAGAATTTTTATCGTAATAAACACTCTGGAAACTTGCATACATATCGTACAGTACTACATGTTGATTACGAGTTACATGTAGATTTAAATTTCCGTACGGATAGTACTGAGAATTGAGGAAAGGCTTTACATTGCTTATATTGCAGTAGTCGGGAGTACCGGATACTCGTGCAACATCCAAGTGCGAAAACTGATTGTTATAGGTCTATCTTTGCCAGATATAATTGAACAGAGAATTCAGTCTTAAATACTTCGTAAACATTATTTTGCCCACCAGCTGTCTGTATAACTGTATTCAAATCGTTTCTCGACCTGTGAGTATGAGCACATGTACGAGTTTTCGATAGTCTTCAGCAAAGTGGAGAATCGTACTTAAAGGTATAGATATATCGAAGTAGCCGTCATTGGTAATCAACTGTTGTATCTCCTCAACGTCGAGCCAACCAACATTTTCGATGATTAAACTTTGACTGGGATTGAATGATATCCAACCTTTCATGAGATAGTCAATCCGACGTTCTTGCATCTGTCGATCTCTACATAATTTATCTCATATCGAATTTCCTCAAACATATGACAGATGGCGTTGTTCACCAATTGGGTACGTTTCACATCAGTCCAATTTGCTTTTACTAATTTACCGCAAATGTGCAGAAAACTACGCGATGGTAGAAGGTACAAGTCCTGATGTTGAATGCCAATTCGAATCTCATCGCTATTGTTGAAATCCAACGCTGTGTACAGTTGATGAGCATGCAGCTCGTAATTAGCTACTATCTCATCGAATGTTACAGGTCACTGTGAATTTCTTCCATTTCCGCAGCAAAGAAGTATGTAGGTCACTTTCCATCAGCGACAGCGACTACTTTCAAATTGAGACTTTTTAGAAACTGAATGTTTTGCCGCGTTAGCGCTTTGACGATTCGCTGACGACTGATTACTGGTCGAAATATCGATCTGCTTGTACAGTCTCTCCCGTAGACGATCCCCATCACGCTTGCTTAAGATAAAGTCTGAATGTAATAATTTCTCCTCGAAAATCAACCAGATGACCATTTTGATCGACTATACGCATTTGTAAGTAGTCTATGCTCTTGACGGTGATCAGAATGCAAATGACTTGTAATGGAATTTCGATGATCATATATCCTGGTGGTACTGCAGGGAAGAACTCGTGTACAGTATGCACTGGCTGACCGTTTATATATACATCGGGTGTGATGTTACACTTTACTCGTAAAGCGTTGACTTTCAGAATCGCTACAGGCAAATCGGAACCGTGAGTCAAGTCTGCTGGAAGAACGTGTCGAGTGAAGCCCAGCTGTGAACCGATTGAGTCTCGTGGTCGAAAATCGATCGGATGTCTACACTTTATTAGGATGCGAAGCGGACTATAGTTAGGCTTCAGATTGATCGAGATTCCTTTGCGTTCCAATGATTTACTAAGATAATTATCTATATCTTCAATCTTGTAGCTGCCTATCGATAATGAAATTTCCTCTGAACCAGCGTAAAACTTGTTATTATCTGTATCTATGTATTTATAACGTGCGATTTTACAGCGTGTGAGAAAGATGCAAAAATCCCGCGTGTAATGCAAAGTATAAAGAATAGAAAAAGTTAAGCCATGAGAATGGCTTCAGGCACTGATTTAAAATTACAAATTGTACTCAAAATCTTCTCTTCGGCAATGCCACTGAGATAGAGAAAATTTATTTACTAAACGAAAAGAATAAAAGAAAATATTAATTGTTCGACTAGGCATACGGCGAGTCCTGGGGTCAGCTAGCCACACGCATGCACACACAATTGTAGGAATGATATAAGAAAACAATATATCAATTAAATTAGAGCCTTTAATGATACCTAATTAATGCTTGCGTACACTACAAAAACAGGTGCCTTTAGAAAGGCAATTGATTTGCTTTCATAAAGTTAGGACCGTCTCGGCAGTTCGTAAAAATTAGCCTATCTAATTCCTAGTATAAATTCGACTCGACAAGAAATTATTAACTAAAATGTCTGAAAATAAAGAAAACGATTTTAGTGAAACTAAAAAATATAGGAAAATACAAAATTAATTGCCCTGAGGCACTCTATTCAGAAATAATCAATTAATGAAAAATAAATTACATGCAAAATATAGAATGATTAATTACCAAATAAAAGGTCTCGTAGAACCTATCTAAATTTAAGCTAGCTATCTTATATAATAGCGCTCGCACTCTACCTCATTTCTATTCGCGAAAAACACCTGCTCGTCGGCACGAGGTCTCTCGGAGCTAACCAAAACGATTGATTTCAAACTTAAGATTTTGAGAAAGCGCGAGAGGAAGGATTGCTCTGGCATAAATTCCAACTACCTCAAGTTAGGAATGCTTTGAAAAATTTACAGTTTGTCGGCGAAGCGAGTCTCGTCGTTGAATTCGGTGCCTGAAGGCAATACCGACACTAATAAGTTATAAAACAAAAGATTTAAATTAAGGGAAAAAAAGAAAGTTAACTGGACACAATAATTCAATATGAAAAACAATAAAAATTAATTGAATGTAACAGCTAAACGGGTTGAATGATCGCGAAGATACGATGGATGGGGCGCGATTCCGCAGGTCCAGGTCCAGAGGTCGTCTTTCCGAGGCAGCCAGGAAATCAGTGAGCAGCTCTGGCGTATCTCCGAGGCTCCGACTGCTACGCGGGGACGGGTAGATGTTGTTGCTGAAAACGCTGTAAATCAAATTAATGAACAAAAAATAACAAAATAATAAATAATAATTCGCTTTTATATACGGCTCTAGGCAAGAGGTAGAGGGACTGATCTCCTGGCTGCTGGTTGGTGAATTTTGATTCGAAATCGACCTAATCCGTATTGCAGCGCGTGCGTAACAAGCGACGAAAAATCGCTTCGTTACACTATGTTGGGTATGGAATTAAAGGTTAAAAGTTATTATGTGGTGATAGTTCGATTAGGGGAATATATTGAGCTTCGAGAATGGATGAAGTACCAGCGATACTGAACGTAGATGAATTCTCGATGACTGCTCAAAGTATAATTAATCGATATCGAGTGGTCTATGTCTTTATATAGAGTGGTGATCAAGCATCATATTACACAAGAACTTGAGGCAGAGATGACCGCAGTTGAATGTATTAAAGTCTTGGAACCTCTCGTGATTGTACTTAATTACGTCAACTCCCAGGTATAACATCAAGTCTAAGGGTGGTTGAAGATCTCCAAAACTATTAAAGTATACTACATCGTTGCCTCGTTTACAATACGCTACCCAGTACGTTCCGGGTCCGCTTGTTTTTTCAAGATTTTTCCATATATAATGAGATCTGCATTTGTGAGTGCTCTCTGTGGTAATATTACTTAGAGGATCTTTTTTTTACGTCAAACCGCTTCCATTGTATGGTATCAGATGGAGATCTAATCCCATTTTGTGATGTTTTGGACAGAGACCTTTATCGAGGGCTATATCCTCCATCTTTTGGTTATGTCTCCGACTCTCCTCCAATTATTGATTAGCTGATTTTGCGTCGGTGACTGCTTTCGCTATTCTGGCTGTTCCTCCTGCTACTGCAACAGCTGAACTTAGATCAGCAAAGATAGGTATGAGGAATGGTAAGAACCCACCTACCATCGATGAGACAGGTAGAACACGTGGAATTATAATTTAACTTTTACCACCGGTCTTTTTTACTGCTTCGTGAGCTCATTTCAGAGCAGATAACCTTGCTGGCGCATTTGCTTGGAATAATTGATTTAGAAGCAGATTTCACAATTTTATTTAGCTTTGTGAATATCTTCTTCTTCCTCACACACATTCAAAATTTTGACTTTAATTTGATGTTATTCGATACAGCGTAAGCAGCCACCTCTTTACCGATTCTCGCGTCTTTAGACAAAATTCGCTGCCAAGCTTTATCGGCAAGCACTCTGACTGCAGTGTTTCTAGCCTTAACGTTTTCACGATTTTGCGAATAAGCCATATAGTGCTCCTTACAAGATGAATCGAAAGGGTTGATCCCTGGATCGCCTTGAGTAAGACGTTTAGCTAATTTAGTTCCTGGTCCGCAGCACTGATACTCAGGCAACAGAAGTTCTACTGGAAGCTTGTATATAAGTTTATTCACGAAACCACGATATTTGTGTATGATAATTACAATACGAAGATCAACTGATGACTGAAGCTCGGCATATAAAAGCGCTCTATTTATAGTCAAATGACCAGTCGTAATCAAGATCTCGTACAACATATAGATGAATTTAAAAGAGCAGTCTGTCAAGCTCCGGATAGTGATTTTTGACACTATCGTAGAGCAAGACAAAAAGAGGACATGGAGATTTACTTCCGAATAGAATGAAAGCTGTTTTTGTGGACCATCAAATTGTGGTAAAACTAACAGTCTACTGGATCTCATAACACATCCAAATGGGCTCAGATTTGAAAGTGTGTAGGTTTACTCCAAATCACTCAATCAGTGAAAGTAAATTTTTTTAAAGGAACTATTGGGACCTCTTAAGGGTATACAGTATTTTTCTTTCAGTGAACACGAGGAAGTTGTCTCCTGATAATTCGCTTTCGAATTCTATCATGATACTCAACGATGTAGCCTGTGAAAAGAAAAACAATATCAAATCATTGTTCTGCATGGGTAGGCACAAAAGCGTTGACTGCTTTGATATAAATATAGCACGTACATGACTCACATCATCAAATGAACGGTTTTTCATGAAAATTGGTATGCAGGGGTTTTCGGGGTCACTGATTACCAATCTGAACTCAGATTTTGAAAATTCAAAATAGTGGATTCAAGATGGCGGCCAAAATTGTAATATCACTGTATTTCGATAAAAATTCGTATACAGGGGGTATTTGGCGTCGCGGATTACGACTCTGAACCCACATTTTGAAAATTCAACATGGTGAATCCAAGATGGTGGAAAAATTCAAATATTATAAATTTTAGCTTTTTGTAGTATGAACTGCACTCAGTTGACTCTAGAGACACGTACGTAAACGTGGCGATCATTATCTCCATTAAAAAAAAAAATTTAATATAATTTATATTTATGTATGGTAATTGTAAAAAAAAATTTAGTTTGTCCTTTATGCAGAGTGGCACATTGTAAATACAGCAAAAAAAATTTAGTTCTGCAAGGTATAGCTTTGGTACTGCACAGACCGTACTGACTACTGGGCTCGTCTGAAAGACATGTAGGAAGCACTATCTTCTATCAATTTGTATGTTTTCTCTCTTTACCGCTATATGGGAATCAATATTTTGTTCCCAGTCATAAATTTTACTATTAGCTTCCATATATACCCTTCAAAAAGTTTTATCATAATGTGACGAAAATAGTGCTGCCTACATGTCTTCCTGACGAGCCGAGTAGGCAGTACGGGGCGAAACACGTTTAATTTTATATTTGTTTTAAGAACCTTTATTTTCGCAAATTAAACTTCGTACATTTTAAATATACATTGCAATTTAAAACATTTCTCTCTTATTAATTACATTTGCAATCTCAAAAAGTTCTACTATGGATATGGAAGAGATGATATTTTCAGCACCGCTCCATTAGAGATAATTAGGTACGTACAAAAGTATTAGAGAAATGTGCTCGTGGAGACCAATAGCGTCAAAATAAATGAAATTTATCATAGTTATTATCCCCTTTTTTCGGTTTCTGACTGTTGTCGGACAAGTGTAAATGGTTCAGGAAAAACCCGAACCCATTTACCATCATCCGTTTACTCACGTACGAATCATTCAATTTCGGAACTTATGACCAAAAATTACTGTAAGAGGGGAATTTTTTAACGCCCATCGAACTATCAATAACAAAAATAGTTAATAATTTGTCTTTGGTTATTGGTATAGCTTTATTTTTCATTTGTAGAGAATAAAGGTTCGTTTGCTCGACAATTAAATCTAATAGATCATTAGGAAATAAACATAATAATATATCCAAAAATGTGGTTACATTGTCCGGAATATTTTGACCGAAAGTTTCAGTTAATGGAATATCTCTGGTTTTTCCACTCTTCGTCCACTTATCAATATCAATAAACTCGGAATCACCTTCACCTTCTACACTTTCGGAATCATCTTCAACATTAGAATCACATAACCCATCAATAGATTCAGAGTCACTAGGAATATCAGCGAGTTCATCCATACTTGAAAAATGTAATACAAGATGGTTTCTTTTATACCAAGATATAAAAGAAAAGTAAATATTAGTCATGAAAACGATTATCACAAAAAATCCGCGATAAAAGTTTATATTTACTATTCCGTTAGCCTGCCATTCAAACGTGATCTCTATCACGGAAAAGTTGTTATTACATAAATATCACTTGTTATTACAAAAATTCACACATGGAGTGTGTGTGATTTATTTTTTGTAAAAGCGTCTCTTGCAAGTGGACTAATATATTGTTAAAGTGTATTTTTTTATAATAAATACTTAATTAAAAGCTACTGATTTAATTTCTTTTTAGCTAACGGTAAATAATAAAGAATTTTAGAGAAGAGTATGGAAAATAGATGCTAGTAGTGCATGCGATGATACTATAGCAGCGTGTACAGAAAATTTAACATACGTAGTATCGATACTGAGATTGTATACAGTTACTGAACTGTATAGACTATAGATACTTATGTAGGTGCGGGTCTGTGTAGTCGCAGTGTAGTATATGTAATACAACTGCGACCAAACCGCCGAAATATTGCGTGACCCTTAAATTTTAGATAGCTTAGTTAATTGATTAATATATATATATATATATATATATATATATACATACATATATACATACATATATATATATATATATATATATATATATATACATACAACAGCTAGTAACGTAATTAAGGATTGTAATAATTATTTACTTCCTTTTGAGAAATAATATTGTAACCTAATTAATTACTTAATTAATTAATTACTTGATCGCTCACAAACTTCTAATTTTTGGTATAATTGTTTTGTGTAATAAAGAATTGTTGTTGATTTAAGTAATGATTATTATTATTATTTAATTATTTCGGTAAAATAATATTATTGTTTAAGCGATTATTTAATTAATTATTGGAATAATTGTTATTTTAGTACTAAACAATTGTTATTGTTTTGATTGATAATTAATATTATTTACTTATTGTGATAAAATAATATTATTATTTAATTAACTATTTAATTAATTAATTATTGAAAAATTTTCCTTATGCTTATTTTTGAAGAACATTTTATTTTCATGTTTCTGGGGAAATTAAATAGAATTTTGAATTCCTTTTTTTATATATCGATTTATGCAAGTCAGTTAATTCAAATCGATATCGGATAAAAACAGTATTCTTTCAGAGTTAACGCTTGTATATTGGAATAGTATTTTATGAGTAATAGTTACTATATAATAGATACTGTATAAGCGATTTACGCAATCTAGTATTGATAAAATACACTGAATGAAGCTTTTTTATTTTCTTTGTTGTTTTGTGTGATAAGCACTGGTTTTTTTACGGGAACAATTAAACTTTACAGTGTTGAAAGTTTGAATTAATAACTTGTATTGAAAATTTTTTTTTTTTGATTCTACGCAAAGAAAATGGCGAATTAATACGACGTCTCCTTTGATGAAACGGTAGAAACCAAAATCCAAACGTGGATTCTATGTTTAGACGGACAAAAGTTAGATATTCTTTTAAATAGGCTCGAATTGAAAAGCGATGGCACGCAATTTGCTACACAGCGGCAGATTTCGTTAATAGTTTAGACAACTCAAGCGACGAAGAGCAGAAAACTCGTCGAGAAGAGCATCTCTTCGGCGAATCAGCGAATACGCATCAGGGGCTAGGAGGAAAGTCCGAAAGCAACAGAAGGTGGTTCGCAACTTAACACAAACACCCCGAGTTTTATATCGCTCCTTCAACAATTGAAAGCGAGAGAAACAACGATAGCTCGCCAGCGTGATCAGACACTCCCAACCCGGCCAGAGTCTAGGGGGAGGGAAGTGCCTCAGTATTCTGAGGCAACGCGACAATCGCAAAATAGTACATTTGCTAGTCATCGGGTTAATGATATTCGAAAAACGGTTCGATCCTGGAACATCAAGTTTTCGGGAGAAAAAGACGGTCGCAGTATTGAAGAATTTTTGCTATGCGTCAATGAGTACTGCACACTGGCCCGCATAGAGGACAAGGACCTCTTGAATGCCATGACGGAGTTGATGAAGGGATCAGCACTCCAATGGTGTCGTCAATCTAGGAAGAATTGGCACACATGGCACGACTTTTGCGAGGCAGAACGACGCTGTTACGACGTGGATAGGCGTTATCAATAGCGGTTGGTGACAGAAGCGATGGCGCGCACCCAAGGATTTGCAGAACCAGTGACGGACTACATATTTTTTCTGCTCTCGTACATTGACAAATTCGAAGTGCCTTGGATCGAGAAAAGAAAACTGCAACTTATATATCAAAATATGCCGCCAAAGCTGCAAGCGATCGTGAGTAAGGAACAAACCACCGATCTAGGCACTTTGATTCGGTTGGCGCGACAGGCAGAAGCTGTCGTGGAGGTGCGGCGTAACTGGAAAGAGCCACCTCCAGCTGATAAGTGCTTGGTGCCAGAATTGGCGATTCCTAGGAATGGCATCGTGGTATCGGAAATTTTTGAATGATTTCGCCGCGATTGCGGACCCGCTTATCCATCTGACTAGATCAAAATTCAAGTACGTATGGGGTGATGCGTGGTATCTGGCGATGAAAGCGAAAGTTCGCACCTATCCCATATAGCATCCATATTGGAAAATAGTTGACAACAGACTGTATTACTATCAATCAGATCCTTCGATTGAAGATCTTTTAGAGGACCAGGCTGCTTGGAAGCTAGTCCTACCAAAAGAAAAAAGGTGTAAGTCCTACATAACACACCTACAACTGCAAACGCGTGGGCGAGCCCGGTGCGACGATAGCGACGAGAGCTGCGGAACCGGGTACGACACCTGCGAGTGTCGCCGAGGACAAGACGACGGAGCGGACAGCTTCCTCGTGAGCGAGTACGACCCGATGCCGAGGAATAATTGTGAGTGCCTTTCGGCGTCTGAACTCTCTTTGTCTCTTTCTTTCCCTCTCGCAATATACCCTGAGCAACATGCCTGCGAGAGCGCACGTGAATCGGTTCGTGCGCCTACGTATCTACATTGTAGTTGAGAGAATATATATATATATATATATATATATATATATATATATATATATATATATATATATGGGTGGTTCTCTGACAAATCGTGCGCGAAAAAAAATGGATTTTCCAAAAATATTTTTTTATATTCCTATAGTATGTATGAGTATCCCTGAATTTTTTCAGATTTTTTCCATCATTATTTTCCGAGTTACAGAGGGTCAAACTTGGCCATCTAAGCATTTTTTGCATTTTTTGGCCATACAAATTAATTTATAACTCCTCAGGGAAGCATTTTTCTCAAAAAACGTATACATACTTTTTTTTGTAAAATTTTCTGTAGTTTGCATTAAAAATACTTGCAAAGTCATATATATATATATATATATATATATATATTTATATATATATATATATATATATATATATATATATATATATATATATATATATATATATATATATATATATGTTATACCTATCTTATATGCCAATTAAACCTTAAAATGCTGATTCTGAGAGTTCGATCAAAGCCTCGACTACCAAAAAATTCATGGAGATACCTTTTTATAGTGTAAAAGTCTCAGTATAGGTCCCAGAATGGAGGGGAGCCTGTATCTTAGTCTAAAAATTAAGATAATCATCAATTCATGCAAAAAATGATTAAAATCATAGTTAAAACTAGTTAAAACTAGTTAAAACTAGTTAAAACTATGATTTTGATCATAGTTAAAAATAGTTAAAACTAGTTAAAACTAGTTAAAACTAGTTGAAACTAGTTAAAACTAGTTAAAACTATGATTTTAATCATTTTTAGCATGAATTGATGATTATCTTAATTTTTAGACTAAGATACAGGCTCCCCTCCATTCTGGGACCTATACTGGGACTTTTGCACTATAAAAAGGTATCTCCATGAATTTTTTGGTGGTAGAGGCTTTGATCGAACTCTCAGAATCAGCATTTTAAGGTTTAATTGGCAAATAAGATAGTTATAACATATATATATGACTTTGCAAGTATTTTTAATGCAAACTACAGAAAATTTTACAAAAAGTATGTATACGTTTTTTGTGAAAAATGCTTCCCTGAGGAGTTATAAATTAATTTGTATGGCCAAAAAATGCAAAAAATGCTTAGATGGCCAAGTTTGACCCTCTGTAACTCGGAAAATAATGATGGAAAAAATCTGAAAAAATTCAGGGACTCATACATACTATAGGAACATAAAAAAAATATTTTTGGAAAATCCATTTTTTTTCGTGCACGATTTGTCAGAGAACCGCCCATATATATATATATATATATATATATATATATATACATCTTATGCTATAACCCTCGAGTCATATTTGACTTGACCTTCCCCACGTTACTTATGCTCTACAGTAATTATTATATCGTTGGTTAACTTCGGGCTAAAACCCCGGTATAAGATAAATAAATGAAGAAATGAATAAACAAAATAATAATACTTTATAATTTGCATCAGATTATTTTCGAGCATAAATCGCCACTCAAACGTTATCTCTAACACGGAAAAGTTGTTATTACATAAATATCACGTTACAAAGTAGAGCATCATGCTCAGTAAACTAAATACTCCAAAAGTTTATAATTTGATTATTGACACGAAAATTCATTCGCCACCTAGCGGTGGAGCACCAAAACACCTGCAATATTTTGGGATAATTTTCCATAAATAATATTTTATCAGATGTAGATGTGTGGTCTGTTTGGCTTACTGATAGCTTTTTCAGATCACCTAAACCCTAATTGATCTAGGTAAGATATGAATATTCATCGTTCACTTTTCTTTTATATTTTGGTACAAAAAAAAACAATATCGTAATGAATTTTTTAAGTATGGATGAAATCGCTGAAATTCTTAGTGACTATGAATCTATTGATGGGTTATGTGATTCTGATATTAAAGATGTTCCGAAAGTGTAGAAGGTGAAGGTAATTCCGACTCGGACTGTTCTGATGAGAATGATTCTTGAGAGTTTATTGATATTGATAAGTGAACCAAGAGTGGAAAAACCAGAGATGATTTTACATTCACTAAAACTTTGAGTTCAAATATTCCATACAATGTTACCACACATTTGATATATTTTTATGTTTGTTTCCTAATTATATATTCGATTTAATTGTTGAGCTAACGAACCTTTATACGCTACAAAAGAAAAGTAACGTTAAACCAATAACAAAAGACAAATTATTGACATTTTTGGTGTTAATATTTTTCGTACTACGAGTACAAAAAGCTAAAATTTATACCCTTCACTTGCGAAGAATGAAAAATCTGCAAAATTATTGATTCATAAACTGTACACGAAACGTAAATAATTTTCAATCCAGTAATATTTCAATTTTGGCCACAATTTTGGATCCGCTGTTTTGAATTTTCAAAGTGTGAGTTCAGTTTTATACTCAGCTACCCCGAAAACCTACATATACCATTTTTAGCGAAATCCAGTAATATTTCAATTTTTGATCGCCACCTTGGATCCACCATTTAGAATTTTCAAAATCTAAGTTCAGATTTGTAAAAACCCATGTATACGAATTTTTAACAAAATACACTGATATTACAATTTTTGGCCGCTATTTTGGATCCACCATTTTGAATTTTCAACATCATAGTTCAAATTCGTAATCAACGACCCCGAGAACCTCAGTATATACATTCTTAGGCCAATCCAATTAATCGTTTTCTTGCGACTGTATTTTTTCATAAAAATGACGATTTTTATTTGTTTATTTATTTATACGACAAGATATTAAATAAATTCAACTGCCACTTAAATTAGATTTTAAAAAAGCGGGCTAAAATACATAATTTAAATTTCTTCAAAAAACACAAAATTTCAGGTACATTCCGATGGTCACTATAGTAGCCACCGTGTCGCAAAGGGTTAAAATGTCTGACTTTCAATAAAAGAAAAACATATTTCAGCAGCTCGTTAAAGCACGAAGCGTTGTTAAACGCAAGTATAACTTGTTAAAGTATGAAAAGGATAATTTTGAGAGAGCTTTAGGAGAGACATTCAAACCGATTTTTGATCCTGTACAGAAATTTGTTAATGACGAGACATCGAGAAATCAGCCTACTGCAAGAAATGACTCTCATGATAATTTCTCAATTAAGAAACGTAACTAGAGTTTCGATATTACATTTGATCCTAGTAGCACTCTTGATGATCCATACAATGAAGTTTCAGCGAATGATACCGTACAAGCTATGCCTGCTGATACTATGTATGAAACAGCTGGCAGTGATGAAGAAGAGAAACATAATTTATCTAGCAATAAGCATATACTTATGCTCAGTAGGAAGCATAATCTTGACAAAATATATAGAGTACTTAAGGAACGTGATCGATTAATGATTGGAAACTCGCCGATATACTTTGAAGATAATCTCGTTACAGTAAAAGATCTGAGATATCCGAAAAATAAAGGACTGATTGAGTTACTATTTTCTAAACATCCTGACAAGAATTCTATCAGTTCTGATAGTATTCAAAATTATCGCAGCAGTCTCTGCATCGTATAGTTCGAGCTGAAATTTAAAAAGTGGCGGCAATGATATTTGAATTGAGAACTGATTTCAACAATTTAGATGCAATCATAGAAGCTCGTAGGGATGAAATCAATAAGAAATGTAAAATACTCGATGTGGATATCCTGAGTATAAAAGAAGCTGTGTTTAAAATCTCTCAAAACATTCACTCTATAGATGTCAATGTGATGTCAATGATAGCATCAAAAGATGATAATGGAACATCAGAGAGTAGTAGATGAGCTCCATAAACCTGCTCGTCGAAAATTCGATGTACGAGGCTTGGATAAAACTAGAAAGATGATCTAATTGAAATACAAAAACGAGATGTGGAAAAAATTCAGTCTTTGTGGTACACGACTTATTAGAGGCATACAACAATCGTAAGCATCGGACGATCTGTGTCAAGCTCAAAGATGTGACTTCTGCTAATGCAGCCGAAGTGTTGAAGACATTCGCTTATCAAAGTGAACCGGTGAACAAACCCAAGTTCAAAATCAATGATAAAGTCTGAGTTAGCAAATCCAAACATGTGTTTGAGAAAGGATATTCGCGAAATTGGTCTCTAGAAATATTTACAATCCGTCGAGTGTTTTATCATCAATTACTTATCATCTAAAAGACTATCAAAATCAACCCGTCGAAGGTGGCTTTTACCAGCAAGAACTCTTGAAAGCAAAGTATCCTGACATTTAACTTATTGAGAATATCTTGATGAAACGAGGCAATCAAGTACTTGTCAAATGGTTAGGCTTTAACAGTTCTCACAATAGCTAGATCTAAATCTCAAATATAAAAATATTGTTTTATTTTAAAACAAAAGCTTGTTCTACGTTTCTATTTTAGTTAGAAAAAAACTCGATGGTGTTTTGCTCATCCAAATTGTTGAGGAACAGCTTGAATTGTTGACAGCCTCAGCTATCTGATTGAAGAATTCATCATCATTCTCGAACGCCACTGAAATATTTTATGGTAAGAACATCTGGACCTCCTCGTCGAGATGAGCAGCGGTGCTAAGCTCATACTTGGTGTTGACCTGCGTAAGTTTGATCACCGAGAACGTACGTCCAATCTCCAGGTCATACAATTTCTTCATCAATAGAAATTGGTTAATCTTTGACAATTTGTTGAGTTTGGTAATATCCATCGAGGGAAGCTTCTGTTCGGCACAAGAAGACTTCTTGCTCGATGATTTGTAAAAGAATGGTTGTAATGCCTGGACGCTCAGGCTTTTATGGTATTCTTTAGTTTCCCCCTCTCTCTTTCTAGCGGCGAAGACGGCTCGATCGGATCAGCTGATCTGCGAGAGATGTTATTTGTTGCTCGTCGACTCAGAGAATGATTGTAATGTTCAGATACTCCGGCTTTTATGGTGTTCAGTGGTTTCTCTCCCTCTCCAGTAGACGATCTAATAGGAATATTAATTTTTAAATATGACTGCTGCTGCTGCTATGGCTTGATGTTTGAGAATGATTCGAGCTCTTCGACTTACTGGTTTATATGCACTTCAAATACCTCTCCCCACTCCAGAACGATCTACTCAGTTGACTCGCGTGGTCTCTTATTGGGTGGTTCATAATCTGGTTATCCTGCGATTTCCTGAGCTACTTCCATCTCTTCCATCATCTGAATCAGCTGGTCATCTAGGATTTACTTATGTTCCCTCGGCAACGTATCTATCTCACCAGATTGTAGATAACGTTTGTCATCGTGGGGGCTGAGAGCTATTTTCTTCTCTCCCTTCTTACACTGGTTCCCTGGAAATCAACGAGTTTCCAAACGGACATTGTACATAATCATCGAAAGTCAACATCTTCTTCACGACGGCTGTTTTTACACCTTTGGCCTTTTTAATCGAGTATTGTCCTTGAATATTGACGCTATACATGTTGCTTCTCAAGCTGACGAAACCAGTCATGATGTTGCCGTTACATTCATCCTTCATTAGTACAATAATTTGCCTTCGTCTCCAAATCTGCTTGTCATATAAACGTAATGGAACCTGTAGAAAGCATCTAGAAAGCTGAGTCAAACGTAGATTGGTTTCGCCATGCAAATTTCGGTGCATAAAGGTTGTATTCCAATGAGATTTTCGTCAAAGATGGAACAACTGTGAAAGTTAGGTTTGGCGATGTACGCATCTGCACTTATATTTAATCACATCGGTCTCCTCTCAATCACCCTTGACGATTCTGTATTCTGCCAGTTCGGTGTTGAATTTGACAGCATTGTGATCTCTTAATACAGGTTTGATCTGCTCCTTGAATAGCACGACCGAGTCATGCATGAACGACGAGACGTTGAGGTGCTCGACGTTGGTAATCACCATGCTTTTAATTCGAGTTTGAAAATCCGGATTGACATGATCTCACGTATCTCGTCATTCTTTCTGGTGCTGCTGCTGCTCCCACCCTGCTCCTCGTTTTTGGTAATGTTCCAGAATTCTCAAAACACTCTGGAGGTTTACGTGGAAATTATGGAACTTGTGTCTTTCGCCAGCGATCAAGACTGCCGAGTCCATGAAATAATTCAACGAGTCGATGGCTGCTCGCGCTATGTCGGTCCATCGGCTGAAGTCGTTGACATCTGCAACTCCCGTAGCAGCGTCTCGACAATATTGCCGAAATCTCGTAATCGCATCCACGTAGTATTCTGTTAAAAGCATGATGATGAGGGTTCTTTTCGCTATGAGGTGTATCCAAAGACGAATGCTTGTTACTCTGTCGCTGCTTCTTAAATACAATTTTGAGAGAGAGAGAGAGAGACCGAGAGAGAGAGATAGAGAGAGAGAGAGAGAGCGAGAGAGAGAGATTGTCGAGTAATGGTGGTGGTGGAAGAATATATATATATATATATATATATATATATGTGACGTTCCACGTCAACCGGAACACTGCCCTGCCCAAAATTCCTATCGACCTACATAATTTTATGAATATGGAAAATTTAGCATTTTTATGTACTTTTGATTAGCGCATGGCTATTTTTAAAATTTCATTTTCAGACGGAGCTGCACGTTCCCTAACCTTAAAGAAATACTACTTTGCGCAATGATCAAGCTGTTAGAAATCACAGGAGTTCCGAAAAATTCCAAGCAACGACTATTTTTATGTATTTTTTATTATTTTTATATATCCCTAACCTCAAAAAACACCCCAAAATTGCTGTTTTTATGAATTTTGAGTCGCTGAATATTAACACGAAGCTAACTTTTATTTGTTTACTTGAACTCAAGTATATTCAATTAAAATAACTGCTTACTGATATATAGTTATTATGCAACTATTTTTATTGATTCCTATGAATGCTCTCTGTGTTTTACAGGGTTGAGACTGTCTTTATTACAAAGCTCGCATTACTTTCTTTTTTTTTATTTTGTAATTTCTAATTTTTTTAAAGTTTTTAATTATTTAATTATTGTAATTTTTTGTATATTTGTATTATTTTGTTTAACATTTTTAAAATTCTATTATTAATACTGTATTATTGATAATGGATTTGGTGCTTTAGAGTATCTAAACACAGTAATTTCTTTGTCGAAAGAAACTAAAAACGCGTCTCCTTCTAAAATTTTTGTAATAGATGGTGCATTTGAGAATCTTTTCTTTAGTGATCTTGATATTTTTTCATAATCTTTTTGGGTATAGTGAAAGAATGTTATTGTTTGGAACTTCTGTCTCACCCAGTCATATAGTTGTTTTGAATTTAAAATCGCGTCCGTAGCATTGGCCTGCAAGCTGGTACGAGTAGCTTCTCTTTCTAACACGGCCCCTACTCCGTCACATGAACCGTTTCCATGAGCAGTAGCATGGAAATGCAACTCGGCCGTTATTTGAAAATATAACTCATGATTTACAAAGTTTATCATTTGATATCTGATTTTATAGTGCTGATTTGCACCATATGTGATGTATATAATCTTATTCATTTTCGGAAATCTTTTCTTTATTTCAGGAATAATTTTTCCTTGTAAAATATTAACTGCGGACGTATCATGAGTAGTACATTCAGAAAGTGCTATAAAACTACAATGCCTTATTTAATTATCTTCTCTGTAATATAGTACTGCAACATGCATTTTACACTGAACATTGTTAAAATGAAATTATTGGGCAGCATTCTAAACTACGTAAGCAAAATTTTCAGGATAATCCATTTCCAGAAGCGCTTCGTTCTCCTGTAAATTGTTTTTCAGATGTTTTATATGTTTTGATTGTTTTTCGCGATAAAATGATGTGGCATAAGTTTTTTTAAACTTAAAGACAATTCGGAAATAAAATCATCCACCGAAAGACATTCTTTTTTTAAAGTACATTTATCTGTTGACTGCCAGACACTAAAAATTAATTCTTCAATCTTATTTTCGTATAGTACAGAAGATACATATTCTTCAAATCTTAAAAAATTACCAAATTTTTGACAACTTTCCAAAAACAGACAGGATTCTGCTTTGTACATAAGATTAACGAAAAGCAATCGGTATAACCATTTATTGTATCACCAGATTCCTTCGTGAGAACCATCAAATTGGATGCTTCAAGCATGGCCTTGAAGTTTTGGTGATTTACACATACACACACGCTATGCGTACCTCTTTCACTGGCCAAAACACACTATTTTGGACGTAGCTCTGCAAATTTGCTAAAGCCGATAGAAAATTGTTGGCATTCTTCTTTAAAATTTCGACATAATACTTTGATATCATATAGTAGCAATCTTTTTGGAACATACGAAATTTCACCATTTTCGTTAATTTTAACTACATCTTTTTTATTCGGCATAATTCGACTATTAATATCAGATTCATAAATTTTTTTTACCTTTTTAATTGTACTTTCAAGTAAACTTTTCCCTTTTTTCGGATCAGGGATCGCTAAGATACCAAATTCATTTTTCAAATACCTCGCCTTTTTTGCCATTCTTATAGAGACATTAAACTCTGATTGAATATCATGTAAAGTCCAACATTTAGGCGCTATTATCAAAATATAAACTATCAATGGGTCATTTGGAGGTAGAGAAGATAATTTACTTTTCAATCCATCCAACATTTGTTCTAGTTCAGCTTCTCTCGATAGACGGACTCTTTATTTGGTGGTCTTTCATTTTCTTCCTGACTCTGCTCATTTAGAGAGTTATTAGATAAATTAAAATTTACAGAAGAATACGACTTTCTACAAGATGAACAAATCATAGCTGTTTCAGGTGCATCTGGATAATCTAACAAAAATTTTTTGGAAACTTTGCGAAGACTTGTATCTTTATGTCCATTAACATTGAATGGATTAATACATCTGTCAACATGAACTATTGGAAAAGAATTCTTTACCATAGACTCAGACATTGTAGATATTTAAGATGCTTTCATAAATCATGGACAAGTATATAAAAGCTATATCAACTTAAAAATAAATTGTGTCTGTTTCAAATTAATTTTTCTGTCATGAAAAATACTACGTGGAATGTAACAGCGAATTAATGTTGTATAGATTGAAAAAAAACTGCCCTATGGAGAAAATAATATCTAACCGTTAGCCTGCCACTCAAACGTGATCTCTAACACGGCAACATTTATAACAGGAAAAGGTTCGGTAAAAATTCATGGATTAACGAATCATTATATGCCTTTCGGAACGCTACTCCGCTAATGGATACGAAAACTGGTATCGTCGCCGCCTAACGACCTGGCGCGGTACTATGGGCGCGGTGATGCACGCTACTGCGTGTGTACGGGTAATCAAGAACCCTGTGCTGGAGTGAAGATCACTTTACTTTTATGTATTTTCAGTTGCTGAGCACGATCGTAATAATAATATTAATGATTATAGTGAATATTCATGATTTTATAAATAGACAATTTTTTAAAATCTTTGTTAGTTGCGTTGGGCAGCAAGAGAAGTTGTTCTGATGACAAGGCTTTATAACTTATATATTCGAATAAATATATACTTACATAATATCTTGGCAATACGTACAATAGATAATATAATTCAGAAATATTTCGATAAATAATAAAGTACTAAATGAACAGATTTAATTTTTTTTGTCGAATTAAACATACTTAAGAAAAATAATATTTAGGAATAAAGCGCTATTTCGCATATAATACGTAAAGAAAACTAATGACGGTTGATTAATAATATATAGCTAATGATTTTATGATGATAAGATAACAAAGAAATATGTTTAGTAAATGTCATAATTCAGGAATGTAATAGTTATGAATAAAGCGCAAATTCGTATAAAATATATCAAGGAAATTTGCGGAAATCATTATCGTAAAAATATTAAAATATGTAAAAAGGTAAAAATATAAAAAGGTACAAAAATATTTAAAACGCTGTAAATTGTTATAAAATTTTAATAAAAAGAATTAAATACCTTAAAAGATTGTTTGTATTTGGATTATGCTTTACAGCTTTTCATAGATTCATACACTTTTGTTAATTTTTTTTTATTTATTTGCTTTCACTATTACATTTCCATACAATTTTTTTCAGTTTATAACATTTCCATAGTTTATAAATTTATAAATATTTAAAATGCTATAGACTGGAGAGTTTATGTATTTTAAAACTTTAAAAAATTATACGAAATGTACAAATTCGTAAAAATGTATAAAAAATACAAAACAGTAAAAATCTGTAAAAACTTGTAAAGCATACTCCAAATTCAGACAATTTTTACGGTTCTTTACTATTTTTAATATAATTTTATAGCAATTTATCATTTTTT
>OX424576.1:88458151-88480004 GCA_949152435.1 Gastracanthus pulcherrimus
TGTTGCACACGCTCTTGAAGCCTTTTACGTCTACAATAAACTCCATTATACGTGATGATGATGATGATGATGAATTACGGGAGTTATTTCTTGAGCGTTGCTCAAGAGAGTCTGAACTTTCCTCGTTTTTTTTCTGCCTTTCATAAACATCTCTGCGTGGTAGTAGTGGGAAGATCACCACGTCCGATGATAAAGTTAGTTGAGGTTGAGTCTTGTTTCTCGCCGGTCTCCAAAGACGATGTGATCGGCGTCGAGGACATCTGAGATGAGATGATATGCGACGAGGGGATTGGCGACGTGGTGATCGACGTTGAGAGGATCGACGATGAGAGGATTGGTGATTGGAGTATCGGTGACGAGAGAACGGGCGATGATCTTTTCTTTTCGACATCGCAAACGAGAATGCACTGTATCCGATTCGGATGCTTCTCGGATGAATTTCATTACTGCTTTAGCGAGAGTTTCGTGCAATACACAGAAGTAGAACTGGAGACTTGCGCATAAACCAATCATCTTGATAATAAAATTTTGCACACGGTCCTGAGTTCCCTCTGTCGATAAAGTTTGACGTTCATCTTCATGTAAAGGCATCTTTTTTACTGAGCAGCTTGCCTCTGCAGTTTCGATCCAGGGTCAAAAAAACGCCTGAAGAGTTAAAAGTTGAATGACCAACTCAGATTCCTGACAAATCGTAGCAGCATTTTCGTTCAAGCATCTTTGTTGTTGGTCATCTTTCGAGGAGCCATACAGTTGTCCTGGAACACGCTGCGATATCAGGCGCAGAATCAGCTCTAAAGCTCAATACAGCGCAGTAATATTCTCATTTATTGGATCCATCTCGGTCGACCTGCTCTGCTTTGCTTCATAGAATGATATGAGCCAAACAGCTCACTTACGCTTTCAGTTTTTACGTTTAATAGCTTTTTGGCCCTAAACAGGGTCAAGTGTTTTAGACTTATTTCAGCAACTGTATAGTCTGCTCTGTGTAGGCGGATAATAAGAGCGACGACTACGTGATCTTATGTCTGCAAATGTTAATTGTGCTGGCCCGTCAAATATCTTACAAAGCACACGGTATCGACTTTGAAATCGTGGCTTTCGAAGCAGCTGATGGTCCGCCAATCGCCGTTCTATAGAACTTCGAGAAGGATCCCTGGAGATGGAATGGTACCTATCTCTGGGTCTTTCTGAACGACTAAACCGTTCTATCGCTTCCTCTCTCCTCCTCTGCAAAAACACCTCGAGATCATCTTGAATGGGCGAACGTCGAGTCGAACGCTTTCGATTTCTCGGAGTTTCAGCAATAGGGCGAGCTGATGGTGTAACTGGCCGATTTCATCTCTTCACTCGCCCGTTCACAGTATGACATCGAGGATTCTTAGGAAGATGAGCCGATGGAGCTATGATGCGAGATGTTGGAGACAGCGGTGAATGAATCGCAGGTGGTTTATTCACAAGTCGAGGTATCGCGGTTAGCGTAGAGAGAGGCATTCGTGGTCACTCGAAAAGCAAAGATTGTGGTGTTAGGGGCAGCTGTGAAAGTGGTGTAGGAGGTCGAATCTGTCACCTTACCGTCAACATTACTTTTTGACACTGACTCCGTCGCTACCTCACTCGTCGTCTTCAGTTCGGGGCTTGATTCCACGCGAACTATAACGCTGTTCACTTCGCGGAAAACCACCGTTGACGGCGAATCCTCCAGTACGATCGGTCAGGTCCGTCGGCGAACAATTTGAATATTACACTTTGGTACTCTAACCATCCTTCCTCGTCCACAGTGCAGCACAGACTGATAAAAACTGGCTGACTATCAGCTCTTTTATATTCTTCTAAATAAAATATTATAAAAAAAGAGAAAAATCTTTGCTCCAACGTTTTCAATTTTTTTTAATATCTATTCTATACGTTGAAATATATTGCATGATTCAAGATGTATCTAGTTAATACATTATCAAAGATTTTCTCTCTCACTCTGTCTCTCTCTCTCTCTCTCTGATCGATTGCCAGCGACAAACTGTGTTACACAGCGCTCTCGATCCTAGTTTTGTACTCTGCGCGAAACTACTCCCAGCCAATGAGAGCACCCCGGCAGGAAAAAGAAGTGGAAGGGAATGTGAAACGAGCATGGTAAGCATAGAATATCAAACTCTCAAGTTACAGGAATTTCAATATTTTACGATTACTTAGTGTTCCCCCGCCGCTGGTCATCTTCGGGTCATCTTCTGGTCATACACTGGTGCTCGACTGTAAAATCAGCTCTAAAGCTCGAAAGCGCCAGCTATTACGTTCAGCAATGGAACTGCTGAAAACCAATGAGAGCTCGCAGGCAGGAAGGATAAGGGGACGGAGAAATCGAAGCCAGCAAGGTAAGCACAGAATATCAAACTCTCAAGTTACATTAGTTTTGATATTTTACGATTACCTAGTTTTCCCCGCTGCTGGTAATCATCGGGTCATCTTCTGGTCGTCTACGTGAGCTCGGTTGGAGATCTGCTCTGCTCCCAAGCGCTGAGTAAAATGAGCTCTCCAGCTCGATAGTACCGGCTTATATGCTCAACAGTGGAGCTGTGAATCGATCTAGAGTTCTTACGTTATCGCATTAAGAACGGCGACTCATTGCTCGATCTCCGACTTACCGCGCTCATCCTCTGGTTGTCATCCTCTAGTCGTCATCCATCCGCTGCTTAGCTGGAGATGTGCTCTGCTCTACAGTGCAGAATAATATGAGCTCTCCAGCTCAAAACACGGGCTTTTACGCTCAGCGGTGGAGCTACTTTGAGCCCATAAGGACTCGAGGCAAAGAGCGAGCGTGGTGGGAGAAGGAAAAGGCAATGCGAGGGAAACGCGGAGAAACAAGCAAGAGTTCGTACGTTATCGTCGTAAGAACGGCGGTCCTCTGTTCTATCTCCCGCTTACATCATTCATTCGTTCCTCATCCTCCACTGGTCGTCATCGTCCTCCTCCGTTCTTGTCGTCTGCGAAGAGTAAAGTAAGTTATGCAGCTCGCTAGCGGCTTCATTTACGCAGTTACACAGAGCGTTGCCGAGCCAATGAGAGCTCGAGGCAGAGAGAGCGTGGTGGGTATGGTGCGGTAGGAATGGGGGGAGGGGGGCAAAGGAGATGCGCCGCAGTGTGCGCATAACTCTCGCGCTGGTAGAGTATCTTTCGGAGAGAGGATAAACGAGCTGCGTCGTAGTGTGTGCACAACTCTCGCGCTGATACAGCATCTTTCGCAGAGGGGGTAAACGAGCTGCGCCGTACTGTGCACCTAACTCACTCGCTGTTAGTACAACGGCTTGAGAGAGGGTACGCTGATCTATTCTGCTGACCTATATAGATGGCGCAGGAACCCACCTAGGCCTATCAAGCCCGGTGGCGCAGGAAGCTCATTGGCGTAGGAATCCTCTTGGCGCAGAAAGGAGGTAGCGTAGAATCCGCCAACATTACCCACTTTTTTGTATTTAATACTGCAGGCATATATTCTTGAAATCTATTTTATCCGTTGGATTTAAGGAGGCTCCTGTGCGTAATGTCTCGAACTCGGACATATCATTTTTTAAAGTTTAGAATACGCTCAATCTAACGGTGCCCTTATTTATACCGCTTATCGGCCAAAAACTCAAGAAATTTCAGCTCAAAGTTGGCAATTTTAACATGGACTCTTATGGCAGACAAAGTTGAATCAGTTAATTACGAATGAAATCTGATTTGTCCAGTAATGTCATTATATCAATTTTGTAGGAAAGAATCTCCTCTTTCAAATAACATTATTTAAAATATCGGTTATCGAACTAAAAAAGGAGATATTAGCGAAAGCTTGAATAAATTCGGGTTATATCCGGCAGCTGTAGGGTCAGCTGAGCGGCCATCTTGGCTACGGCGTTCGGGAGAATCGCGCGTAATTTGAGATGCCAATTTCAAACAAAAACATTCAATAAAGAATAAATCGTCATAATTGTATTTTTTATTTTAATTAACTAAGTCTAAGGGTAAATAAAATACTCTGGAAATTATAGTTTTTAGTTTTCTAATTATTTTAAATATAAATTAACAATAAACATTTAACTATGGACCCACTTAAAACTCTAGCATCCCAAACTTTTTTAGGTTCCGTCATTTTCACATAATACACTAAATAATATCAACTAGAATAATACTTATCAACTAGAACTTTTTACATCCAGCACGCACGACGCTATAGTAATATATATATATATATATATATATATATATATATATATATATATTACTATAGCGTCGTGCGTGCTGGATGTAAAAAGTTCTAGTTGATAAGTATTATTCTTATCAACTAAAACTTGGGTGGTATATATATATATATATATATATATATATATATATATATATATATACCACCCAGCGGCGCACATGCGCGGAAGACGAACCTGTCCTTCTCGCATATGTTATTCAGTGCCGCATCCAAAATAGTATCTGTATTAATATTTATTGAATTGTTAATGTTTATATTATTAAAATTTTTCTGCATTTATATACATTATAAATACATTTAAGATTTTGAAGTATAAATATATGCATAAAAGTTATCATCAAATTTTCGATTCGAGTCGAACCACCGTCGAAGTAAGACGTGTTTACAAGCTCGTGCCGACGAGTATTTATGTACATCGGCCTTCTGCGAATGCGAAATCTGCGAAAGTATGATCAAAATTGTTATATTCAGTTCGTGAAAATAGTGCAACATTGAAAAACTCCTGTTTTAAGTGTGTTGTGGAGAACGGTAAGTGCCTCTGACTACGGAGCACTTACATCAAACGTTCTCAAAATGTTTCCCACACAACAAACTTCACCGTCAACGTCCTCCAAAGTTTCTTATGCACAAATGGCACAACAAGTTCAAGTTCCCACTAAAGAACAAGCAATCGTATTTGATGCAGTCGAAGGCATTTCTATACAAGACTACATTCGTGCTACTGCAAAAGTTACCGATGGTGCAAATGTCAGATTTGCCTCACGCATTTCTCACGGCCGAGTTTGTGTATATCTAAACAGTAAGGAAACCGCAGACAAGCTTACAGATAATCGCACCAAAATAAACATTGGCTCTCACCAACTAGAAGTTCGACCACTGATTTCGAAAGCTAAATGAATCATCCTATCCAATGCGTGCCCAATTATTCCAAATCAAATAATCCTAGAAGAACTCGCTAAATTACACATCCGTCCGACTTCTAACATCACATATATTAGAGCTGGTGTTAATGACGCAGGACTCACACACGTATTAAGCTTCCGTAGGCATATGTATATCCAGCCCGAAGACGTACCGAAACTGCCTCCTTTTCTTATTAGAAACTATGACAACACAGTTTATTACATATATCTTTCAGCGGAAAAATTATCTTGCTTTCTCTGCAAAGAGGAGGGACACTTAGCAAAACATTGTAAGAATGCAGATCTTCCATCTCAAAGCAATCTAATTGCGCCAACTAATTCTACAGTTTCTCCATCTATTTAGCCAAGTCCTATAAATACCACAACTGAAAATAATGACATACCTCCAACTTTGACAACTTATCCTAACTTAAAAACGCTAGAAACTGAAAGTGACCTCCGTAACGACATACTTCCTCCCGGAGGCATCAAACGTCCTCTTTCAAGTACTCACTCCACAAAAAGTACAAGCAGCAGCGTCTTTGAATTAACAAACGCAACAAAATTCAAAACAAAAATATCTCCAAATAGCACCAAAAAACCTAAAGTTACTAAAACTTCTGTAGAAGAAATATCTTCTCAACTTCTTCCGGCAAAAGATTTAATCTCTGAAAAGTTTCAAAATTTCCCTCTTGACTTATCTCAAGTTACTGAATTTCTTTATTTGACGTATGGAAATTCAAATTCAAAAGAAATTGCTTTAAAGTTCACCAAAGGCTTTGTCTCTCTTTCTCCCATGCTCACGAAAATTAACAATCTCAACACAGAAAAAAAAATAAAGGACCGAATAATTAGAATTAAAAAACGCCTTGAAAATAATGATCCGGCAGATTTTTCAGGTAACGATTTTAGCTCTACAGAAAATTACGACTAAATTTATCAGGCTACACTCTCTTAGAAATGGACCAAAACCAAAATACCATTAAAAAAAACTTAAAAATATTATTTTGGAACACAAGAAGTTTTCATCAAAGACTACAAGAAATCGAACAAAAATGACAAGAAATTGGAATTTTTATTTGCGTCGAGTCTCACACCAGCAGACACAGTCCAACTACCAGGTTTCCTGAGCTTCAAAAATGACAGAATACACTCAAGAGGAGCAGGAATCCTTTTTTTATTGCGTAAGAATTTAGCCTATGTAGAAATCGATAACATAAAATCTCCGGATGATACCGTTGAGATATGCGGCATACATATAAATAATATCAATCCTCCACTAGATCTGCTAGCATGCTACAGATCTCCAGGTTCAACACTATCACAAGATAAATGGAACGAGATTTTAACAAATATAAATAAAAACAATAATGTTATTTTGCTGGGCGATTTTAACGCCCACAACAAGATTTGTAATTGTAGATACACTGACGGCAACGAAGCTAAGTTTGAAAATTCAATTGACTCGCACGATCTATTTATACATAACGAAAAAACTTTCACTCATCTAGATAGCCATAGAAATTTAAAATTAAACATTGATCTTGTGTTATCCACCCTTAACACCTGTGATAAAATAAATGTAAATGTGTGTGATGAAACCTGGGGATCTGACCATTTTCCAATTTTTATAAATGTTGTTGTGCAAAAAAACCACTATGTCAAAAAATCAAGAAATTAAACTTGAAAATGACTATTCAAATTTTCTCTCACTTGACTACGACAAACTGCTAGTAATAAATACGAACTATTTGTCGAGACAGTCTCAGAAGCTTTAAAACTTTTTACTCCCAAAAAAAAGCAACATAAATAAACTTCATAAAAACAATCCAGTTCCATGGTGGGACTCAGAATGCGACAAAATCAAAAGACTTCGGCGAGCCTCGTACAAAAAGTGGCAATTTTCAAAAAATCTTATTGACCTCATTGAGTATAAAAAAAATTGCGCTCTCGCTACGAAAACTTTTAAAAGAAAGAAAAAAGACAACTTCAAAAGTTTTGCCGAAAAGATCAATTTTCGCACAGACGCGAATCATGTGTGGAATAAATGTAAAATTTTTAAGAATAAGTGGGTTAAAATACCTCCCTCTTCCACTACTCAAAACCTTCAAACAAAAAATGAAATCAATATTACATTAGATAAAATAAGTCCTCCTTGGGTTCAAACAGACCCTACTATATTTCCGCAATGTCAAAAAAATGATTTCCTAGAGTCACATTTTAACTTCTCAGAATTTAACATCGCTCTTGACACAAAAATAACAAAATCTGCCCCGGGTATGGACGGCATCGATTTTGAAACTCTTAAACTTCTCCCTGTAAAATACAAACTAATACTATTAGATATTTTTAACGAAATGTATCAGACAAAAAGCTACCCGGACAGTTGGAAACATGCCTTCATTCATTTTATAACTAAAGCCGATTGCCATAGTTTACGCCCAATATCCCTCACCTCATGTCTATGTAAACTTCTTGAGACCTTGATAAAAAATAGACTCCAATGGTGGGCAGAATACAACAACCTAATCCCACCTAGTCAAAATGGTTTTGGGAAAGGGAAATCATGTATGGACAATTTAGTAAATCTAACATTAAAAGTCGATGATGCTTTCTTGGAAAAGAAAGAAGTTCTGGCTGATTTTTTAGATATCCGTGGTGCATTTGACAATATCAATATTGATATTCTTATAACAGAGCTTGCTTCAATAGGTTGCCCAGAACACCTTATTAGCTTCATAAAATTTCTAACACAGGAAAAGTTTATACACTCCGATACATTACCAGGAGAAATGAGATCTGTTTATAAAAGTATTCCACAAGGAGGTGTCCTTAGCCCTCTATTATATATACTTTATGTTGCCAAAATTACAAACAAAATCCAAAAAAGCATCACTATTTCACAATTTGCCGACGATATAGCACTATACATAAAATTTTCGTCTATAAAAAGAGGTAAAAGTATCCTAGAAAAAGCCATCAAAATAATCGAGAATAACTTAATGAAACTAGGACTGGAATTAGCACCAAATAAAACGGTAGTTCTACACTTTAATAATAAAAAAATAGTATCCGGTAATATAGAAATCAAAGTTAGCGATTGCGCCATCAAATCAAGCCCATCCGCTCGATTCTTAGGAATCCTATTCGACTATAAATTGTCTTTCATTCCTCAAACTGATGAAATCTATAAAAAATGCTCTAAAGCATTAAATATAATTAAATTTCTATGCGGAACATGATGGGGCTTGTAACGTGGCTTTTACTATGGCTTATTATCTCGACACTTTACCAAATTTTCTAAGTTAATGGGCGCCAGGTAAAGCGCGGCTAACTCGGCACGAGTCCTTTCCCAGAGGAAGTTCTGTGAAGAGGAAAAATCGGGAATTAATAAATTTTATAATAAACTCTCACAAATTTCTCTTTAAATATACTTAAGCTTTATTTCAATTATAAATACGCACGGTCGCCACAATTTACAATTTCACACAATGAATCGGAATATACAAACATGGCTACGCTAGCCCTCTCATGCGTCCCTCGCGACGGGCAACTCACCACGTTTCCCGAGTTTCCCGAATCGCGTAATTTTCCCACACACTAATACTTGAAATTCTACTCCTTGCCCGACACGCACTGATCCTACATAACGGTGTCACGCCACCAAGGATTTATTCTACTAAACCCCGAGCACATGGCGGCAATGTACGATAAATGTTCTAATAGATTTTACTTGCAAGCGCCGAGGGAAGCTCGACAATTACAGTCCACTCACCGTCGCTAATCGGGCACTTCTCGCGATGTTCCTCCCTCGTAGGTCGCAATGTCGCCGGGTAATGTTCCCTCAATATCTATGACTCTCGATGAGTGCGTCTACGCAGTCGACGGGCGGACGGGCGATATCTCTCGAAGCGGGTCTCACTACGCTCGGACGGCAGGCTAAATTTTCGATACGTCTGTCGTCGCTGACGGGCGGGCAGTCAATGCTCAAAATCGGAGAGGGCGGAAATCTCTTCCAAAAATTTGGCTTTTCTTCTCGCACAACTTCAGCTCACACACTTGTTGCTTCCGCCCCTTTCTTTACGGTGATTGGCCTTGATTTTCCCTAGATGCAAAAATCAAGGCCAAGTCAGCGGTGATTTGAGTCGCTAATTCTGATTGGCCCGCTCCGCGAATGCCGCCCTGTCCACGCAGCGCGGGCAATATGAATTGCTAGATATACACGCGCGGGCAACCCGGGATATAGATATATCTATATCGGGCGCTTTCGGTTTTGTCGCTGCCGGACCAACACAGTTGGCAGCGGCGACGTGCGCGCGTCGGCCTACGCCAGGAGAGGCCGGCAGCTTCATGCGGCTCGCGGCGCGGCGGCTGCTAGCTCTCCCCTCTGCCGACAGCCATGTCGGTCTCTCTCTCTCTCTCTCTCTCTCTCTCTCTCTCGTGGCTACAGCCGAGATGGTGTGCCTCGAGGAAGCCGCCGCAGCCGCTGTGAATCCTCTCTCCTCCCGCGTCTGCGTGCATCGGGAGAGAGGGCGGTCGCGCGCGCGTGTGTGTATGTGTGTGCGCGGGCAGCGGCTCATCATCCTCGAGAGGCAAGGAAGAAAGAGCAAGCGAGAGAGAGAGGGTCGCGCGTACAGTGTGCAGTGATGTTGGTGCTGTGCATGTGTGTGTAGGCTCGTCGCCGTTGCTCACTCCGAGCAGTCGTCGCTGCGGCGATCAGCTGGTGCCGCTGGTATGGGTGTGTGCGTGTGTGTGCCGGTCTGCGGCCTTCCTCGGTCGCGACTCCTTATCCTCATTCCCTCAACAAATAAATAACAATCCCCCCATTAATAACAATACTAATTAGTATGAAAATGCTCGGCTCTGGTGACGGGTGACTTGGTCGCGATTGACTGCCCGTATTTAATATCATTGGGACGTGAAATACACGTCACAGGCTCCGATCCAGAAACCTTAATAAAATTGTATAAAAGCTATGTCCGGTCCATTATTGACTATGGAGTTTTATATTTTATCCAAATCGAAAAAATGTTAGTGAAAAACTGGAAAAAATACAGTATTGTGCTATCCGATCAGCATTAGGATACCGTAAGAGCACTCCTAGAAACAGTCTACTAGCCGAGTCAAATCTCACACGTATTAGAGAACGCACAAAGCATTTATGCAAATCCTTCTTATTCAAAGTACTCTCAAATAATGACTGTCAATCCTGTAAAACCATAAAAAAATACTTCTATCTTGGCAAAAAATTTCCAAAGAATCAAAACAGACTTCTAAGTAAATGTATCGCAAATTCATTTGACTACATCAAAAAATTTGAATCACAAAATAATTATAACATTTACCGTTATGACTTTGAACCACTTACTGCTACTATCTCTATTAATACAGATTTAGGCAAAACCCTAAAAAACTCCGAAAACGCAAACCAATCCTTCAACGAACACCTTGTACAAAGAAACGCATTATCCATATACACGGATGGTGGCAAAACCACAGAATGTGTAGGTTCCGCTTGCATCTCTCCAGACTTAAATATTTACATTTCACATAGTATTGACATGAATGCATCCGTGTTTACGGCTGAATGCGTCGCTTTAAACGATGCCTTGGATATTGCATTAAACAACAAAAATCGTAATATAGAAATTTTTTCCGATTCATTAAGTGCTCTTCTCTCTTTACAGTCAAAAGAAATAGACATTAAAATAAACCGCTACATCTTAGAAATAAAAAAAAATTCGTTATATTTACAAAAAATATTAACTGTACTAGCATAACATTTTTCTGGATTTCGGCGCATAAAGGTATCTTAGGAAATGAACTAGCTGACCATCTTGCCAAATCTGCTACGCAATCAGAAAACGTCAATATACCCCAAATTCCCTTCACAGACTTCCACAGAAATATAAAAAGATGTTCAAAAGTTGAAACAGTAAATTTTATAAAAAATCGCGGCATAAATACAGGTAAAACATTCTTTAATATATTTTACAAAGATCATCAATATCTATGGTATTCGCACAAAAATTTCCGAAGAAATTTCATTGTAACTATAAATCGGATTAGAGAGATCATTATAACTTGACCTCATCCCTTGCTCGAGTAAATATTATTAAAAGTGCAAAATGTAAATACGATGTCTATAACGATGACATAAATCATGTGTTGTGGCAATGCAGTTTATACGATCGACAAAGAAGCATAATGTTAACAAATCTGCGTAAACTAAACTTTTTCTTGCCCTTAAGCATAGAATCATTTGTTACAAAAACAAATATAAAAGCTTGCAAATATATTGTTCTATTCCTAAAAGAATGCGATTTACTTATATAAAAACACACTATTTATGCGGAAACTGCGTTTCTCAATTCTACTATAATTAGTTTGTTAAGTTTTTAAATACTCATGTTCCATGTAAAAATTCGATGTATTATGAAAATTAATGTATTATATGTATGATGTTGTTACAGCTGAAATAAGCCTCATGTGAGGTTTAAAAGGCTTAAGGTGATGCTAAAGCCACCTGTCACCGACAAATACGAGGAACCACTTTTCTCATTTAATTTTCAATTTTCTGCAAATATCTTTATGAAACGTTATTGTCCTAATCAAAAACAACAACTTACCATAGAGATATTTTCTCAAAATTGACAATTGAATGAAATAAGTGGTTCCCCGTATTTGACGGTGACAGGGGGTTTAGCATCACCTTAATAAAAAAAAAAAAAAAATTCGATTCAATTTGACTAGTATTGTAGACGCAGGAGCCTCCTTAATTAAACAAAAAAGAATATAGAAATATAATACTCATCTTTTAATGACAAAGAAAATAATGATTGGGTACACGCACTATTTCAAAACATTATTTAATACATAAATTATCTATATATCTCTTGATATTATATTTTTTGCATTCAATATTAAAGGCATATATTTTTAAAAGCTATTTGGTTTAAAAATCTTACAGATATCGACATTCCACAAAATGTTATTGAAGTTACTGCCCTTGGCCAATAATTCAATCCTCAAAATAGTACCAGCAATACACAAATTATTGAATGCATAAAAAACCTAGAAAGTCTCATTCACAACAAAAACTTACCTGAAAATACTGCTAATAATATTCGTGACAAACTACTCAATAAAATCACTCAACATAGAAATAAGACAAAACATGTCAACATACAAGACAGAATCTTCAATAACAAATTAATGGAAACAAAGAATTTTGTTAAAAATCATAGAGAAATAATGTTTACCTATGCAGACAAAGGCAACGTTACTGTGGCAATGTACAAAAATGATTATATAAACAAGATGGAAACTTTACTGGCAGATAAACAAACATATGCTGAATTAGGAAAAAATCCATTAAAACCATTACAAAATAGAGTAAAATCATTTATGAATCATTGGAACAATAATGAATTTCTAAAAAAGAAACACAAAAAGAACTTACTCACACAGACAGATACCTCATTACCTAAATGTTACGGCTTACCAAAAATACACAAAACAGATTTTCCATTGAGATCGATTATCTCCACAATAGGCTCTCCTACATATTGTCTCTCCAAAGACCTTTTCTCTTTATTACAAAACAGCATCAAAAAACCAAAATCATACATCAAAAATAGCACAGAACTAATTAAAAAGTTGGAAAATATAATAAAACCACAAGATCATTGCCTTATCAGTCTTGATGTAAAATCGTTATACACAAACATTGACAAAAAATTAGTTAAATAAAGCATCGAAAAACGATACGCACAAATACAAAGAATATCCGCTGTCCCACTAAATGAGATTCTCAAAGCTTGTGATATCCTAATGGATAACACATTTTTCCAATTTAATGATAGATTTTACAATAAACATATGGCACCCCGATGGGTTCCCCGATTTCTGGTTCATTTGCTGACTTGGTAATGGATGATCTAGAAACACATTGCATAAATAGTCTTTCTAACAAACCAATATTTTTCTTTCGATATGTAGACGACATAATCACATGTGTTCATAAAAATAAAATAGATGAAATTCTAACTATTTTTAATTCATACAATGACAGATTACAATTTACTCATGAAATCGAAATAAACAATTCCATAAGTTTTCTTGACGTCTTACTCATTAAAGACAATAATAAAATAATCACAAATTGGTACTCGAAACCAACTTTTTCTGGACGCTGTTTAAATTATAATTCGCAACACCCGACCTCACAGAAAATAACTATGGTTTATAATCTCATTGACAGAGCTATAAAATTATTCAATAAAAAGTTCCAGAATGATAACATAAAAAAGACATTACATATTGAGAGAAAATAACTATCCTGACTCTTTCATAACAAAATACACGAACAAAAAACTGGCATTAATACATTCAAATACAAACAGAAATAACTACAACAATAATAACGCCCAAATTAGGAACACACCAAGAATTGGTATACCATATGTAAAAGGATTTTACGAACAAATTACTTCCGATTTCAAAAAAAGCAATATCATCACGATTCCGAAAATAACGTTATAGCTATTCATAGAAATGAATTAAAACATGACTTTGATTTTGAAAAATTTGAAATCCTCGATAAAGAACCAATAGAATATAAATGCCTAATATCTGAAATGTTATATATTCACTTGCAACAGAATGCAATAAATAAAAAAAATGATACACAAAACCTCAATCACATATATACACACTTATTACACAACATGAAAATATGACAAATCAAAATAAACAATCATGCTATAACGTTGCCCGTCGAAACGAACGTAAACACACGCTGTAGACAGTTTCCTATATAAGGTGACTATTCCGCTGTCACTTGGTCCAAAAAAAATTAAACCACGAGTGCAACAACACCTCTCGCACTCGCGAGTTTCTTCCTCCCCGCTCCACTTGCGGAGGAGGAAGCTTTGTTTTTGACTTTGCTTTTCATCACTGACTCGCCGTTTAGGTAATTTTTTTATTTTTTATATTATTGACTCCACACTGTTTTTATACATATTATAAAATTTTAATTGTATTTACTAAATTATTATACTAACTTTGAATATTATTTCATAATTTAATAAAAAAACCTCTTTACAGTTTATTCTGAAGAGGGTGGCATAGCCACCGAAACGTTAATGTGACTTTTTATTTCACATACCTTTAACCTCGGGAAGATCAACAAAATCGACCTTATAATCGTTAAAAAAATTTCAGTATAGTTTTCTGCAGGTTTTGCAATAAATCAAGATTGTTCTTATAAGCACCACCCCAAGCAATTATTCCATAATTAATTAAACTATGAAAAAAACCATAATAAATCATTCTCAATGTTTAGGTTGACATATATTTGGCGATTTTATAGAATATATATACTAAATAATTAGTTCTCTTTATAATGTATTCAATGTGCTTATCCCATTTTAAGTTACAATCAAAAATGATCCCTAAGTACTTTCAATTTTCTACTCTATTTACTTTTTTGTGTCTAATTTTTATATCTATTTGCTTTGGAACACTATCACAATAGTTACCAAAAGTTATACATATAATCTTATTAACATTTAATGATAGTTGATTTACAGCTAACCAATTATCTACTAGTAACAAATTGTTGTTCATAGATTCCTGAGCTTCGTTCCACGTATCCCCAGTAGATATAATTGCAGTATCATCTGCATAAGACAAAGTGATTTCTTTCAAGATATCAGTAATATATAAAATAAAAAGTAGTGGATCTATAATGGTACCTTGTGTATATTTTTAAATAATTACTCCATTAATTTTAACTTTTTGATGTCTATTATTAAGATAACTTGAAAGTAGATCCAGTGCCTGCCCTCTAATTCCTATACAGTAAAGTTTATCCAGTAATATTTTATGATCGACAGTATCAAATGCTTTAGCCAAGTCCAAGAAAGTTATTATGGTTTGTTTACTGCGATCCAAATTATTGTATAGTACATTGGTAATATAGTTTAGGGAATCTTTTGTACCTATATTTTTCATGAAACCAAATTGGTGATCAGATATCATATTATTTTTTTTAACAAAATCAAAAATTCTATTTTATAATACTCTCTCAAAAATTTTAGCTATGTTAGATACTAAAGAGATTGATCTGTAATTAGAAACATTGTGTTTGTCATCAGATTTGTAAATCGGCACAATTTCAGCATTTTTTAATGGGTCAACCCAGATGGCTTTTTCAATACATAAATTAAATATATACTCTAGTGGTTCCGCAATATAATTACTGATAACCTTCAGAGTTTGAGCATTGATATTGTCAATACCACCATTTTTTAATTTAAAATTATTTATAATGCTCATGATTTCATATGCATTTGTCGGAGTTAAAAAAATAGAATTAACATTCATATCTGGCATTTTTATCACAGATGTCGAAGGTTTATCTATCTTATCACTCAATTTTTTACCTATTTCACAAAAATACTTATTCATATTATTAGCTATATCTACACTATCTGTAATTTTGACATTATCAAATTTAATATAATTTATAGTTTCATTCAATTTCGTTTTTTTTCCTATTTTCATGTTGATAATTTCCCATAGTTTTTTAGGGTTGTTTGTATTATTTTCGACTAAATTTTTATCATATTTTATTTTAGCATCTAGGATAACCTTATCTAAAATTTTTGCATAATTTATGTACTGTTGTTTAAGTTGTTCATTTTTAACATCCAGTTTCCATAAATTGTATAAGAATTCTTTTGTTTCGCATGATTTACTTATAGCATCAGTAATCCAAATTTTCCTACATTTATTTACGCATTTTCTTTTCCGTGTTTTTGCTTGTTCCATACATTTTTTGATTTCGCTTATCAATTGGTTAGTAGCTATGTTTGGATCATGAATTGACATAATTGAATTCCAGTCTCTTGTTTCAGCAATATTTCTCAATTTTTTATAGTCTAATATTACAGTAGATCCGGAGTCTTTAGTTTTGATCTTATTTATAGAAACAAAAATAGGGTAATGGTCTGTCAAAGAATGTCTCAATTTATATGTATCTGTACTTAGGCTATCAGTTTTGATATATATGTTATCAATACATGATCCATTTCAATTTCCTATAGATGGTCTAGTGATACCAACAAAACCAGGTATATATCCTTTGTCTAAAAAGTTACAAAGAAATTCCTGGCTTATTATATCCAACTCTAAAAGGTTAATATTAATATCTCCTATTACTAAATGATTTTTTAAATTTCTCTTTTTACTTAAGAATTTGTTTAAATATAAAATGAACTCAGTCTTAGGTATATTATGAGATCTGTACACAGCACAAAGTTCCATACTACTATTATTACTTAGCTTAATATTGTTTTAGGTTTTCAAGACAATTTTTTATTGATAAAGTTTTCAATTATCAATCCAATTTTTTTGTAAAATAACATTTAAATAAAAGTTTCTTTTATTTTTTCCACACCACCTAGGAGGTAAATAGATGTGTGCGTTAATTTTTTTGTTTTGTTTAATTTAATAATAATCATATGTAATAATGTACTGATAAATAAATGTAATTTTTTGACATGTTAAATTTACACATATTTCTCACGATTATTAATTTGATTATTAATAACTTAAAACGTGGTAATCATCGTCAGTAGCATACACAACCACGTGGAGACAGAGCCCCTTTCCCGCCTCTATTAAAAATATTAAGTTAGTAATCATTAAGAAAATTGATATAACATTTAACTGAGAATATTTTTTAAAGCATTCGTTCTGATTTCAAACTTATTAATTTTTAATAGAGATTACCCTTCTGCCTCCTTCCTACATCCGATATGTATACTCAATAGAAACAATTTTTATAAAACATTACTGAAAATACAAAATATATTTCTATACGTCATTTATAACATGCTCTATTAAAATTTTTTTTAATGAGTATATAAAATGAAGTAATCATATAAATCTATTCTTAAAAGAAAAAAAAGTAATTTATTTTTATTAAATAGTTTTATCCACGATCTTCCAAATGTTACGAATGCAACATTTGTGGAATATTGTTACAATATTGCTGAAGCTTTCATTAACATTGATTAACGATTATAAGTCCGCTCTTTAATTGCTGGTCTGATCCACGAGCTTATAAATATCGCGAATGCAACATTCGTGGAACATTGTCACAATATTTATCATTCTTTCATTAACATTGTTAAAGTATAGAAATGGTAATATTAAGATTCGAGTTATGCAATACTGTAGCAACATTGTCATACATGAAACTGTCCGCTTTTTAATCGCTGAGCGGATCCACCAGCTTTCAAATGCCGCGTATACAACATTCGTGCAAGATTGTCACAATATTTCTGAAGCATTCATTAAACTTGTTAAAGTATAGAAATGCAATATTCAGATTCAATATATGCAATACTGCTGCAACATTGTAACACATCAAAATGTCCGATTTTCATTGTTGGTCAGATCTACCAGCTTTCAAATGTCGCGAATGCAACATATGTGTAACACTGTCACAATATTTCTCAAGCTTTGATTAACATTATTAAATGATTATAAATGTAATATTTATGCAGACGAATTCCATATACCCCAAACCTATAAACCATAACCCTAAAACCATAAACATATAAACCATAACCCTAGAACCATAAACATATAAAGCCCAAATTCATGAACTCAAAAATCCTATACCCATAAACCTAAAACCATTGTACCTAAATCCATGATACGAGTACCTACAATCATAAACCCGAAATCCAAAACCAATAAACGCAACGCGAAACTCTAAATACATAAACCCATAAATCTAAAACTAATAAATCCTAAGCACAACCGTAAACCCTAAACCCTAAATCCAATAAACCATAACCCATAGACCCATAAACCCACAAACCCAAAAATCACATAAATTCTAAACACACGATCTCTCACCCATAAACCTTGGACCCATAAACGACGACCACATAAAACATGAACCTAGAAACCCGAAACCCATAAAACCGAAACCATTAAACCACAAATCCATAAATCTGAAACTCATAACGCCTAACCCCTACACCGATAAACCATGAAACCTAAACCCTAAGCCAATAAACCCTAACAAATAAATCCTCAATTTGTATACCCCAATATAATAAACTGTTATACCCTAAACCCATAAACACTAAACCCATAAACCCATAAATCCTAAACGAATAAACCCTAAACCTATAAACCATAAACCATAAACCAATAAACCCTAAACCTATAAATAATAACCCATAAACCAATAAACCCTAATACCATACACCCGTAAACCCCAAATTCTTAAACTCAAAAACCCTATACCCATATACGTAAATCCATTATTCCTAAACTCATGAGTAGTACCTGTTACACTATCGCTAGACATAACAAACCCCCACTCCTCCACCTTGCTCCCCCAACAGCTTTGTGGTGGAGTAGGTAGAAGAGTGTAGTGGGAGTTAGAGATTGTCACAGCGATAGTGTAGCAGTGGCTTGCTTATATGTTATCTCCCTTATTCTCTCTCTCTCTCTTGGCATCTTGTGTGTATGTGTGTGTGTATATATATATATATATATATATATATATATATATATATATATATATATATATATATATATATATATATATATATATATATATATATATATATATATATATATATATATATATATATATACGCGTGTGTATGTCTCTCTCTCTGTCTCTCTCTCTTATATATATATATATATATATACACGTGGCGCGGTATAAGAGCGCACGCATACACACGCACACACAAGCACACATACACACACGCACACACACACAAACACACACATACACATATATATATATATATATATATATATATATATATATATATATATATATATATATATATATATATATATATATATATATATATATATATATATATATATATATATATATATATACATAAGCGAGTGGCGCAGATCTACCGCTCTTCCTTTTTATCTATAATTATAATTATAAAAAACTAACCTTTTTATTTATCGGCTGTACCTGAAATAAGCGGAGATTGGGAATCGGACTGGGTATGCCTGAGTGACAGTCCACCACCCAAACCACGATGCTACCGACGAACTGCTCGTTCCCACTCATTCAAGTTATAATTTACAGCCATAATGTCGGTAAGAGAGAAACCTGATATATACTGAAATATACTGATATACACTGGCTCGCGTCAATATCACCGCCATTATAGTACCGAATGAGAGAAGGATTATCTTTGTCGGCTTGGTATCCCAATGCCACCATGTAGGAGAACTCCCCTTGAGCGGCTCGTTCACCATTGAAGATGTTGGGAATAACCTGTTCACCATCTTCACCGATGATTTTGTTCTCGCATTCGTGGCAAGCCGAAGAAAAAATGAATTGTTGTTTAATGTTTTTTCTTTATTGCATTAAAGACAACTCGAAACCGATATAGTGATCGAGGTAATGGATTAGAGCAAAATTTTGCCACAAGGAAAATCCGTTTCTGTTCCTTGTATTTTGATCTATTTTTTTATATTTTTTAAAATTAAAATTTCCTTTGTGAAATAGTGCTTTTTTACTCTTCAGTTTATTTTGCATGACAACCGACTTACACATTTCCGTGAAAGCTGTTACTTACTTCTCGCAATTCGGGGTGAGCGGGTCACTGCCTGTGTGTGTCGCGCTGTAGTGCTGTAGTCAGTGACAACGATAGCAGCGCCGTTCAAAACTTGATAGTCCAGAACTTTCTGTATACTGCTTTACTCATCGTTGTCATCGTCATCGACACCGTCTTTCTATCTTTGTCTCTTTCTATCACACCCTCTCCTACTTTCTTATTCGTGCGAATGCGCGAACGGGAAGCCATTTAGATTTTTCACTCCGCCATTGTCTGCAGTTTATTTTGCATGGTAACAGAGTTCTCGCGTTTCGAAGCGCGCGGATCACTGTGTGCGTATGTCGCGCCGTAGTACTACAGACATTGACACTGACACCAGCGCCATTCAGAACTTGACTTTTCCAGAACTTTCTGTATGCACTCGTTGCCGTCTCTTTCTCTCGCTCTCTCCTACTTTCTTACTCGTTCGCATGTGCAAACAGGAAGCCATTTTGTTGTTTTTCGGTCTGACGGATGCTCTACACATTTTTCACTATGTAGGTTTAAACGTGACCATTTGAAATACGCTGGCGAATTATGCCGGAAATTTCTCTCAAATATATAGTGGCGAGTTCGATATGGTGGTAGGATGTTCGAGCAAAATCACACCGCAGAAACTACCGCTGAAGAAGCTTTGGCTTCTCTACGAGCCTCGTATACGTGTCGGTTTGCTAGATCTGCATTTTTGGGGATTTGTGTAGACATTTGTTTTTCAAAGAAGCTTGAACTAATACCGAGAAATCTTTTTCTCGACGCGGTGAAAGTGATAGTGAAACGCGATAATACAAGATGCTCTAAGAAATATACAGCCTTTAAAAAATCGAGATTTTAAAAATCTCTAAATTTTGCAACCGGGTTCGGTAGTGCGCTTGTGAAGAAGTATACACTGAAAACAGTTTAGTGCATCGGTAGCGCTAACATGAGGATATCTGTGACGCATAAGTTTGGAGCATCTGGTGTCATTTCTTGGCGTAGATTGTATCCGCTTGCAGGTAGCAGAGCTCCTCACTGGGATTTGAGGTTATGTTTGTGTGAACGGCGGGAACACTATGGATCAATGCTGCGCTAAAAAGGGGGCACCAGATGCTCCAAACAAAGGGAGACGAGATGCACTTCAAATAGAATAACTGATGCCTGCTAGAGGGTAGCCGAGGTGCTAATCTTTTTTCAATGTACAGTCCAAGAAATCTCATACCTAATAACTTGAACATTGGCATTTTTAAAAAATTAAAAAAAAAGTGTAAATCCGCTCAACGATTATTAAAAAGAGTGATGGGCAAAATCTGAGTACATGGTTAACAAAGACTTATATCCAGCTACATAAAAGTGTAATCCCAAGAGCTGATCAAACTATAAATTTATGAGATATCCATTATCGTTTGTTAAAAAAAACGATGGGCTAAATCTGAATACACGATTAACAATGGCTTATATGTAGCTACAAAAAAGCGTAATCCAGCGAGTTGATCAAACTATAAATTTTTCAGATATCGATTATCAATTTAAAAAAAAAACTGATGGGGTAAAACCTGAATACTCGGTTGACAAATACTTATATGTAGCTACAAAAAAGTGTAATCCTGCGAGCTGATCAAACTATAACTTTTCGAGATATCGATTACCGGTTATCAAAAAAAAAGTGATGGGTAAAATCTGAATACATGATTGATAAAGATTTATATCGTGTCCAAAACACCAGCCCTCATGCCGTAAAACGATTCCGCTCCCACAGTAAAATAATTAATAACGCGCGCTAGGTCTTATTTTCCGTATGTGCCATCTTCTGCGCGAGTCGACTTCACTGCACGAACTTCAGAAGCGTGACCTTATCAGTACATATGCATTGTAATAAGATGTGATTTTGTAGGGTTCCTCACAGCGATATAAAGAAGAAGATGCAGCTGCGCGAATATTACGTGGTGAATAAACAATGCCACGTTCAATTTGTTTGCAAAGTCTTTTTAGTGGAAAGACTTTGGCCTGCTGTAAGTGATGACTAATATGATGTAAGCCGATATCCTATGCAGCTGCAGAAAAGACTGCACGTGTACTCTTGC
>OX424576.1:88480204-88582704 GCA_949152435.1 Gastracanthus pulcherrimus
AAATGCAAACGTGAACTTTGACTAATCACTCGCTTAGTACAATGGTTTATTAATGTATCTATATTTAAATTAAGCATAATGTTACGTAGCAAACTGGGTCTACTCAAAGAAAAATTGTAATGACTATTATTCTCAATTTAATAACCGCATGTTTAACATATAATGCAACATATCCTTCGAACTACTCCTAATCTTTTCCTCGAAATAAAAATTCCTGTCAGAAGAACACTAACTACATATCCACTACATATGACCAGTAAGAAAATGTATGAAAAATCTTCGTAAATACGAACATCCAATTGTAAAGGCAAAAAAGAAAGAGAATGCCATATCTATATACATACGTAACAATTTTATGATGTAATGTCGATCAAATGTTATATATATCGTAACGAGACAAAAATTGCATCATGGAAGCTGGGTACGCAGCAGATATTTGCAACGTAAAGACTCAAGTAGGCTAAAATGTTATCTCAACAGCCGGCACGCACTGACCACTCACCGGCAGAACATCTCGAGTTAAGAAAAACCTCGAAATCTGCACTCGCAGGAGCGAGTAGGTTGTGATTCAAATTGCATCGCACCGGTGACGCGTATCTGCAGGGGCGGGCCTGTTACGTCTAGATCATCGCCTAGCATACACCTTCTCGTTGTCAAGCTATATGTACCATACTGAATCATACTTATCGACCTACGCTATTTAACGAGTATCCTACCTTGTCTACCTCATACTCCACGATGACACACTCATCTACCTCAATATCACCCGAATTTCCTTCCGCGACTCTATACATTTGTCGCCTCCTCCTCGAGTACGCATAATTAATTCCTAGTTTAGGTTAAGCATGCTAGCCCCGCGTGGTTATAAAAGGCATAGCCCCCCATGGCTCCTGGCCATTTGCCCTCACACTTTTGCCTTCAGCATAGAGCCTTCTGCATTCAAACTTTGAGCCGTAAGCAAGTACGCACCAGGTTGGTATTTGACTTCTCACTTGTAAAAGGGACACGCCCTTGTAACTTAACTTTGTACTTCTTATACAATAAACTTGCTCTTAAACTTATTTGCTCGCGCTTATTTATTCGCTGTATCTGCGATCCTATTCATATCTCCAGCCACCATCTCGAGCACGGGACCGCTCACAGCGCAGCGCAGCTCAGCCGACTACAAGGAACCAAGGCCTGTACACATACACAACGTAAGTCCCTAAATACTTCGCTAGTATTTCTGATCCTATCGTAAACTCGCACTTCCTATTTTTACCACTATCATATTAAATGTAATTTTTACTATCCTGCTTTTGCTAATGCCTCGACTCCCAGGTAAATTAAGCAAGTATTGACCAAAACTAGAGACGAACGCGATTTAATTTTATATTAACTTCGGGCCATTTATTGCTTACGCGCGACGTAAGACTATAGTGACCCTATGTCGATCTAAATTATATGTTATTCCCCCTTAAAAATTTACTTCATAATGTGAATAACTAAGTTAATAATGGTTTGAGGGGATGGTTGTAATAAATGTATAAGTCGAGTTATACCATTTTTCCGGAGATTATATAAAATAAATCAGCAGATAAATATACAAATCATACTTCAATTTCATTAAAAAAGGATGTTATTTAAATACAAAACTGAGTAAACTCTTTAACTATGGCATAAGAGGAAATGCATACGATCTTATAAAAAGTTACCCGGAAAATAGGTTACAAAAAGTTAGGTTTGATCAAATTGAAAGTGACTATGTTGAATTAACAAATGGAGTACCGCAAGGGACAATATTAGGGTCATTATTATTTGTATTATATGTGAATGACCTACTAACTGATATGCCAGAAAACTCGATTATATCATATGCTGATGATACTGCGATTGTGTCTACAGATAAAACTTGGAATGAAGTAGAAATAAAAATGAATAAATATTTAGATGAGGTAGCTGATTGGTTAGCTTTAAATAAACTATAGCTAAATATAAAAAAAAACAGTATTTATAACCTATGGAAATTATTGTGATAGTGTGCCTAGAAGTATAGATATAAAAATAAAAGAGTGCAAGTTAAATAGAGTACAAGAAGGTAAATATCTGGGTATAATTTTTTACTATAACTTAAAATGGCACAGTCATATCCATTATATTATCAAAAAAATGAAATATTTAGTAATTATATTCTATAAAATCTCTAAATTTATGCAAACAGATACAATGCTAATGATATATTATGCATTTTTCCATAGTATGATAAGCTGTTGGATAATAGCATGGGTAGGAGCTTATAGAAATAATTTTTTAAGAGACATACCAATGAATCTAAAACAACTGTATGATTATGAATCATTGAAATGCCACTACAATGCGCTAAAAGAAATATTCACTAAGTCTAATAATATAACAAGAAATAAAAGTATACAAATACCTCAAAGAAAGAAAACAGTCATCATAAAGAATAGCTATATAAACGCAATAAATTTATACAATAGTCTAACTAACGAACTAAAAGCTTTATAAAAGACTGGATAAAAAATAAAAAATAAATATAGATATACAAAGACTTAATTGTTATTAAATGACAAATTATGTAAAAATTACTTAAAATTTAAATATTTAATATATATAATCAAAAATATATCATTGGTTTTTCGGTTTTAAGTATTAGGATAAGTTTTAGGTTAATTAATTTTTAAATTATTTTCTTTGTGTAAGTTAGTATATAAGTATTTATAAACCAGTCCTATGTACAGGCAACTTTGTTTGCCTCTATAAGGTGTCTGTCTCGCAGAAAAGTTTTTGTATTTTGCGAGATCACGGCATGTATTTCTGGTTAATAAATTTCAATTTCAATAGCCCTGGTAGAAACCTTGTCATGGTACCCATATTGGCTATAAATATCTATATAGGCAGACTAGATTGTACAACGTCGTATGTGGAACGAATCTGCACACATTAAGAAGGTTTACCAACATTTTTCAGACGCATTTAAAACTTTGCTTTTCAACGTTTGCAGATTTGAATTCTAACGTTTTTAAAACGTTCGAAAATCGTTATGTTATCAGAAAGAGAAGAAAAAGCATTTTTAACCTAAAAAGTAAGAATTTGGAAATAATACTCTTTGCATAATAAATATTCAATGTCCGCATATGTGATTATCTTGTTTAAACTAATTAATTTGTTCGTAAACAATTGATTTTCGTGAAATTCACAACATTAATAATATATGCCAAATTATTCTATTAAATTTTAATAATAATTTATACGTTTTTATAATATTGTTTCTGATAATACAGACTGAAACTACATTATAATTTTAGTAAGGCAATTATTTAATTTATTCAAAGAATTGTTTACAATATATAAATATATACTTTACGGCAGTAATAGTAATATAATTCTTATACATACAAACCATACAGGTTTTCAATCGGATCCCACGTGAAAAGTTCCACATGGTTAGCACATGGAAATCATATGGATTTCACATGATTCCCACAGTGAGATCCCAGTTAAAAAGACATGGTTTCCATATAAATTTTACATGGTTCCCATATGATACCCATATAGCCATTTTTTATCTTAGTACCCCAGTTTTGGTATTATCATCCGCATGATAACGCCTATATAGGCACACATTTTATGAATTTTATAGTTTTTAAGAACTTTCTGGAACCTAAAGTTTTTTAATAAGTGCATATTTACAATAACTGTAGGACCTATGTGAAACTCATATGGGAACCTAATGGAACACTCACAGGGACCACGTAGTTACCAGATGGTTTCCACGTAAATACCATCTGGCTTATTTGATTAAATATTTATATTTTTTAGTTGATCATGTGGGTACCATGTAAAATTCATATCAGAACCATGTGTTTTCAACTGTGATCCCGCTTAAAAAACTTTTAAAAATCCCACGTGGTTTCTACGTGGTTCCCATAAGATACCATATGAGAACGATGTGAGACTCATGTGGAATCCATACGATTTCCATGTGGTAACTATGTGGGACTTTTCATGTGGGATATATTTAGGATATATTTATGGTGGAATTTAGTTAACTATAAGGAAACTGGTTTAAAACAAAATAAATAGTATGCACTAAAACTTCTTATAGAGATTATTTAGAGATTATTTGCTACTTTTAATTATTTAACAGCTCGACATATACTTGCAATATGTATCGATTTTTTCATAAAAATCATAAATTTCATTGCACCTAAAACTTGATACCCTCATATTTTGGAGGAAATTCATATAGACGTAAATTGATAAAAGGTGAACAAAAATATGTAATTAATTATAAATCGAAATATTACACAATAAATTATAACTCTGTAACTTAAAAAATAACTTTTATTCCACGCTCGACGGATATGGACACTTTTTGCCCTTGAAAATCGGGGCAAAAGTAGCACATATTTCCCGTAAACCAGATTTTCGGGGCAAAAGTAAAATTTGCAGGGCGAAAGTAAAATTAGCAGGGCAAAAGTAAAATTAGTGGGGAAAAAGTAAAATTAGCGGGGAAAAGTAAAAATTGCGAGGCAAAAAAAATTTGTGGGGAAAAAGTAAAATTGACATTTTTGTACATCTAGTGGTTTTTTACAAAAAATAAAGAATTTGTAATTACAAAATAAACAAAATCTTTATTTACATATTTTCCATTTGAGCGTGCGGATACGCAATCTTCTAGATCATCCTAGAAAAATGTAACAAAAACGCTTCGGTCCCACTTTTCAGGGTCAATAAGTAGCCACGGTCGAGAGTGGAATAAAATACTATATGCAACACGGGACGAAAGTAGATTTTCCCTCGGATGATTACTGCCCTCGCGAGAAGATTTTTCCTTCAGGTGATTTTTCCCTCGCTTCCCTCTTGCAGTAATGCATTCTCGCGATAAATCTTCTCGTTCAGGCAGTAATCCTACCCGCGGGAAAAATCTGCTACTTTCGCCCCTTGTTGCATAATACACTATTAGGCAGTTATTGCTATAAAAATTTCTCTTATCCAGTTGTATCCGAAAAAATAATGCGGGAAACTAGAAGGGACGACCGTTACATGCCATTATAGAAACTATCTAGTTTGCCTACATAGATCTACATAGTACAGGACTATTCTAGATAGATTTGTAAAGGAAGAGAGATACATTTCTAGCTAGGAGGATATTTGGAAAAATTGTACAACTATAGAAAAGAAAAAGAAAAACTTTCAAATGATTTCTCAAAAAATTAAAAAAATTTTAACTAAAAAGCATTTTTTTGTAAGTGTTGTCGACTACTAAAAAAGCCTTAAAATGGTTACGCCAGCCGTGTTAACAGCAGATGAAGTTAAAGAGTTAGTGTCGTAAATAAAATATGTTAACGCAGCTATGGTACATATGGTGAAGGAAATATTTTCAATTCCTGTAAAAAGTTTGGCAAAAAAAAAATTGTGGTAAGTATATCGAATTAGAAAGTACTGTAAATATTAACAAATCTATTGCTGAGTATAATTTTAACAAATAAAAAATGTTCGAAAGAATACAAAAAATATTAAAGCTCAAGTTGCTGAACAATTAGTAAAAACTACCACTAAGCGAAGTACTAAACTATTAGACAAAAAACTAAAAATTATAAAAATACAGAAAATAACTTATATAAAATACTAAGTGTTTCTCATTACAATACAAAGTTAGTACCCTTTGTTTGCACAGATTTTGTATAAATATAATCATAGAAAAACGTCATAAAACGTTTTAATATTTTGAAGAACGGTATGAATCAAAAAATTTTTTTTTTATTTTTTGACTTATAGATTCAGCTTCAGTATTTTTGTTTTTTTTTCACGAAATCAATATAATATAATTATTTGAAAGACTATATTAAATTACAAAAATGTAATTTAACTTTAACTAAAATTCCCACGTATTTCTTACTTTTCTCAAAACGACATTTTTCAAGTTATACCGTTTTCCATCCATACCTTCATTTATTATCGTGTAAGAAATATGCAACCACAACATTTTTACGAATTAAAAGATTTAATACTTTTATATAATGCAGTACTGTAAGAATTCACCAACGAATAATGGTAAAAGTGACTTATCTTATATTTTCCTACATAAATCGGCTCTCTCATCTCGGATCATAGTTTTCGTTGATTAATTAAATTACATATAAATAAATCAATGCCTTTTAATGTTTATCAACATTTATTATTTTAAACGCATTTTTGTTTTTTACGTATGCATAAACTTTAATTTTTATGATCAAAGCAAGATATTTTGTTTTGGACGTTAGGGATCTTTCAACAAAAGACATCCCCTTAAACAATATGATTTATGGTATTAATCTCTTATTCGTTCTTACCAAAGCTAAAGTATATTTTTCCTTCCTCAATTTTTCTTCAACTAGTGCAATATCTTTTAATTGCAGCTGAAGGTGTCAAACAATAATAGCTTCATAGTTTTCATGCTCATCATCCTTTCGTTGCAGAATGTCACTGAATGCTGATTCTAGGTTTCACAGCCTTGCACTAATAGCTTTCTGTTGTTTGTTTGCTGTGTTAAGTTTACGAAAAAAGACAGATGAAAAATCTGAAATATGTACCAAGGGAGTAAAGTGGGCTTTTTTAGACCAGGTGTGGAGTCTGCAGTACGAGTCCAGGTGAGGAGCCGAAGGCGACTGCGTTTGCAAGCCAAAGATGAGTACTGCCACACAAGGTCAAAAAGCCCACTATAGCCATTGGTGCACACCATATTTTTTGAAACGCGCGAAAGTATTTTCGTGATTTTTCGTACGCGTTAAGGGGCGGGGGGGGGGGGGGGGGGGGTAAGGTTAATTTGTGCAAAAAAAAGCACATTTTTGTGATTTTTTTTTCACGACTCAGTTAAAATTTATTTATTAAAACCAATGTTACATTATTATAGTCCATTTAAATAATATTTTGGAATATTTTCATGAAAAAATATTTAAAAATAAGGCAATGGCATCAATTATTCGGAAGCGTCTCAGAAAAAAGTTGAATTGCGGTGCCCCTCATAACTCGATGCTGGATCATCTGAAATAAAAAATCCAAAGTTCGTTCGTTAGATAATTGCTTTTCCCAGGTAACGCTGGGAGGGATTTTTGAAATTTCTATTTTTCACTTTGCGGGAACACTTTACATGAAAAAACGCGAATTTTGCCAAAAAACGGCTAATTTGTTATTGTAAAATGAAAAATATAAACGAATTTGGAAAAAAGCTCCAGCGTTACCTCATAAATTATGTAAAGAAATAGTGTTTAAAATTTCGAAAGGATCGGTGCAATAGTTTTGAAGTTATGATGGGCACCGACTTTGAAAACTTGAGTTTTGGGAAAAACGTTTTAAAGTTTTGAACACTGAATAATTTGGAATAAAACGTTCATAAGCAAGATTTATCGGCTTACCTCACACTGAATCATCGATGCCAGGTCCATAGAGGATGTTGCTGTCATCTATGATGTCTAAAGCATCTTTTTGCTCCTGTCTACGACGAATCCTGCCATCTCTAGTTTGATTTTCAGCTTCCTGCTCTGCACGGTTTATACGAATGTGATCAGTTGATCGTGCCCATTCATGAGCGCTTGATCCACTACTGATTCCTATGTCTTGCATGAAGGATAGTAGAGTAAAAGAACCTTCATTGAAGACACAGGCTGCCACATAAGCCGCAATCTCAACTATCACAGAGGTTCCGCTCAAGTGCTTTGGTGAGATTTGCCATATAAGTTGGTTCAAACTCTCATTGTTGTTTTGCGTGAAGATAATAGAAAATCTATTATCCTATAGTGTTTTTCAAGATCCTCCTTAATTTGATGTTCAACGGTAACTCTTATTTTTTTAGCTGACGCGCTACTTGTTGAAATGTCTTCTCTTTTACGTTTTTGCGGCGGTACAATCTTTCTAGATCGATATAACCTCGAACCACTTGATTTTCTATCACACCTTTTAACTTTTTTTGGCATTGTAGCAATAATTTTCCACAAAACGTCACGAAAATGATGCGAAAAATTTGAGCGCACGTGTACGTCTGTTCGATAGAAAGTTTACTGCTAAACTAAATTATATTCTCTACACTGACTAAATATATGGTACAGGTATGAGCATGCTTATACTTGTCTTCAAATTTCTATAAAAGAAAGTAGGAGGAACGGTTCGGTATAATATAGGAAGCATAGCAGCTGCCAGGTAACAATAGCGCGCTCGAACCGAGCAGGTATGAAAATCCAACAGGTAGGAAAATATTCATAATACCTGCAATTTTGCTCCGATCGACTTGAAATTTTTACACAATATTCTTGAGATACAACGCATTCAGTTTCAAAAATAAAACAAATTCGAAAAAAAAATTTGAATACCTTACCCCCCCCCCCTTAAGCGGGACTGACATGACTGTGTTGGACACAGCAATCACGCGCTTGTTGTGATATTAAAGAAAGATAACATCTAATTTGATTAATATAGAACATTGTGTGACTAAGGGGAGCGAGGGGGCGGGAGAATGGGCTTTTTCTAAGCGAGGAGGATGATTGAGCACGAGTGCTCAAATCATTATCCGAGTCTGATGAAGCCCTTTCCACTCGTGTTACACACCGTATTTTTTTTAACAAGTGTGTGAATAGGGCCTTTTTCATGCATGCAAAGCGAATGAGGAAGTGGGCCTATCGAGTCGTCCACCAGACCTACGAAATAAAAAGAATACATTTTTTTTAAGTTTTGAATTATTTCAAAATGTGATTTTTTTTCAAAATATTGATTTCTATTCAAAATTTTGAGTCCAAATTTTGGAAAATATAAAATTTTGACATTATTTTCAGAGATTTTCAAGAGCGGGAGGTAATGTTCATTCCCTCCCACTCCGGCAAAGACGTTGGGAATACACAGTTTTTCTTTCGCTTTGATAGCATGAAATAGGGACTTTTTCACGCACGTGTTGAGAAAAATAATTTCTTATGGATATTATTATTGAAAATTTAATAAATCAATAATGCAATTATTGTACATTTAATAAAAAAACAATTCAATTATCGGAAATTTAATTGGTAAACAACCAATTATTACAAATCTAATAAATAATGTAAATACAAAGAAATTTCTTAAAAAGCGGGCAAAAAAGTTTTTGTCAGATTAATAGGTACAAAAAACGAAAAATCGTGCCAGATTTAAAAAAATGCCTTTTTACGCCACTTTTTAGCCCCTTTTAGAATTTTTGAATTTACGAGAACCTTTTGTGCAACTTTTAACATTGTTGGTGTGTATGTGTTGTGTGTGTGTAACTGTACTTATATATTATTGTATTTTAATGTATTATGTCATCAGCGCGCTCCACACGTCTAGTGACAGTTCACATAAACGCTGTACTGTATTATGTTGCACATCAGTGTTGTACGTTCGGATTTTAAAACAGAGAAGTCTATCTACATATGGGACATTCCACGTCAAGTCAGCCGGGCAAAAATTTTTTATCAAAGATCGATCGGTGAAACTATTGCAAAAAGATAAAAAATCACGGAAAAAATTTTCAGACCCTAAACTTAAGTGTATAAAAAGTTATGTGGATACTTAAAAATTAAAGTTGTTTAATTTTTTTCATAATTTCAAACTTTTATTTATTTTTAAATTGAAATTCTTGAGGTTAGGAAAAAAATTGTAGCAAAATATTTTTTTGTAAATTCTATGAAGAATAGGCCTGAATTTTCTCAAAACTTAAAATGACGAATTCTGATTTGTGTGAAGAAATAGGACATATTTATGCAAATCTAATCAAGTACGACCAGGTTAATTTTTCTTTTTCAGATCTCAAAGTTTTCGCTTTTTATAAGCTTTAATATGCGCCATGCAGAAAGATAGGACAAAGCATATAACAATAGTTATTTACAATAAGTTGAATTTAAGACTGTTTTAAGACATGAATACTCTGAAAACGTGTAATAAGTCTCATAACTATTTTTTTAGGCTTTATCCCATCTTTCTGCATGATACATATTAAAACTTGTGAAAAAATGAAGATTTTGAGACCTAATAAAGAAAAATTAACCAGGTCGTACTTGATTAGATTTGCATAAATAGGTCCTCTTTCTTCACACCAATCAGAATTCGCCATTTTAAAGTTTGAAAAAATTCAAGCCTACTGTTTGTTGGCGTTTCTTCGCGAAGGGGACTAGGCAGTAAATAATTACTCACTTTGTTCAATTTTAACGGTTTGTTTATTTAAAAACTCCCGTCGCGAGGTGGTGGTTAGAAAAACATGCGTCGTCGGTACGATCCGCAGAGAGACTGCGGAGCGTGGCGGAAATACAAATCGCGAGCGCTAGAATTTGACTCGCGTAGTAAGTCGCCGTGTTGAGTAGACCAAAATTAAAATTAGAGTCAATTCACCATATTATTGTCACGAGTTTGATTCAATACTATTTATCGTTTATGTGTAAACGAGGTGGGCGGTGTTTATAATCTACGTAACTATATATATATATATATATATATATATATATATATATATATATATATATATGTATATATATATATAGTTACGTAGATTATAAACACCGCCCACCTCGTTTACACATAAACGATAAATAGTATTGAATCAAACTCGTGACAATAATCTGGTGAATTGACTCTAATTTTAATTTTAATGAGTTTAAATAACTTTGAATAAACGTAAACTTAATCAATAGAATTTAATTGAATTAAAATTTTTAAATGTCAAGATTATCTGTATTCTTAGAATTGTCTTCTTCTTTCTTGAAAGCGTCTTCTTGTTCTGGAACTAATAGAACCAATTTGACGATTGGTCTAGTAAGCGTCGTAGTAGCGGTGCGTACCGTGGCTACGCGTACAAGCCCATCCTTTCCAGCGTGCACATCCGTGATTCTTACCAACGGCCAACGTGATGGAGGAGTGGTTTCGTGGTGGATGAGGACTAGATCCCCAATTCGAAACGAAGGTAGCTTGGACTGCCATTTGCCTCGTTTCTGGAGGTCTTGCAGGTACACGTGCGACCAGCTATCCCATACTCTTTGCATCAGCTGTGTCGTACGACGCCATCGCTGGAGCGGATGAATGTTTTCTTCAGAAATTGTAGGCTCTGTAATAAAAAATGAAGGTCTTCTGATAATAAAAGTAGCGGGTGTCAGGACTGATAGGTCAGAGGGGTCGTCGGTTAAAGGCATAAGGGGCCTAGAATTTAGGCATGCTTCTACCTGATAGAGGAGTGTTGAAAACTTTTCAAATGTAAGTTTCGTCTCACCGACAACTCGCTTGAGATGGTGTTTCGCGGATTTGACTGCTGATTCTCAGATGCCACCGAAATGGGGTGCAGCTGGTGGGTTGAAAATCCACTCAGTCCCTACCTTGTTTAGATCCTGAGCGACAAATCTACTGAACTCCGATCCCTTTTGATACATCTTTCTTAACTCTGAATCAGCCCCAACAAAATTCGATCCTTGATCACTGAAGATTTTGATGCAAGGACCCCTTCTCGAAATGAATCGCCTAAAGGCAGCAATGAATGTCTCTGTCGTATAACCGGATACCGCCTCTAAGTGAATGGCTTTCGTGCATAAGCATACAAATACGACGAAGTAACCCTTGTAGGCTTTGTAGCCTCTATGTCTCGTTGTACGTAACCAAAAGGGACCTGCATAATGCACTCCTGAATACATGAATGGTTCTGAAGGTTGCATCCTGGGCTCGGGAAGATCACCCATAAGTTGGTACCCTTGTGAGGCACAATACCTTTTACAAGTTACGCAATTGTTTATAAACGATTTGACCGCGAGATTGCCCTTTATGACCCAAAACATCCGTCTGATACAAGCGAGAGTCAATTGTAGTCCGCCATGAAGTGTTAAGTGATGATAATATTCGACCAGCAGTTAGGACCACCGACAATTCATTGGCAAAATTATCGGATGTTTCTCATCCTCGCTGAGAATAGCGTGCTTCAGACGTCCGCCCACCCTAATTAGTCCAGTTTCTAACGTAGGATTCAGACTTTTCCAAGGGTGTGAATTAGCCAATTCTTTTCTATTTTTAAGAATATTTATCTCAGTGGCATAAAACGCCTTCTGAGTAAGAGCACTCCAGATTATTTTTGCCTGACGAGTCTCTATTCCACTAATCTGCGACTCTAAAGATATAGGAAATTCTTGCAGCACTACGGCCACCTTCCTTTTGAGAGAAGACTTTTCTAGCAAAATTCTAACGAAGCGAAAAACGTAAATGGATACTCGAATTAGCTTTGAAAGTGAAGAGTAGTTTTCTAACAGATCCCAAATCTGTTATTCACTCTTTCCTTTAATTGAAGCATTAATTGAGGAGTTATGTCCCTGATATTGCAGCAAGGACACTGAAGTCTCTCGTGAATTATCTAAATCATTAAATTTATCCCAGCTTGACGCGTTTGCGTATAATCTTTTTGGACCTTTCCACCATAATTGATTATTTGATAAATCCTCGACAGAACCACCGCGTGAAGCGATGTCTGCGGGGTTATCCGCCGAGTTCATATGATGCCAGAACGCATCAGGAAGCAAAGTGTAAATTTCTGCGGATCTGTGGGCCACGAAGGCGAGCTATTTTGAGGGAATGTCCCTAATCCAATACAAAACGTCTCGAGAGTCTGACCAAAGATTAACCACTATTTCCGGTATTTCGAGCGTATCAACTTAGTGCCAAACGAGTCTAGCGAACAATAGCTCTAATCTCGGAATTGAGAGCGTTTTTATTGGTGCTACCTTCGTTTTTGCACCTAGCATCGAAACCTGAATTTCGACGTCAATCACCCTTAAATAAACAACTGCAGCATACGCTCGATTTGATGCATCCGTAAAGCCATGAAGTTCATAATTTTGTGAATTCGATTTTACATCTGTCCAACGGGGGATCTTCAAATCAAAAACTGAGCTAAGTGAAGAATACCATTCTTTCCAAAAGGTCTGCTGCACTACTGGCAAGACTGTGTCCCATTCTTTAGACAATGCCCAAAGCGACTACATAAAGATTTTGGCCCTTACAATCACTGGGGAAATCCATCCCAGAGGATCATACATTTTGGCTATTCTAGATAAAACTAAGCGTTTTGTGATTGGGTCTAGCAGCGGAAGTACCTCGAATTTGAAACGAAAACAGTCCTCTGCTGGATACCAACTAATACCTAGTACCGAAAATCCTAGATCAATTCTCAATGAGTTTTCTGAGGCTAGCATATCGCTTGGAAGCCATTCTACTAACTCTACTTTGTTGGAAAGCCATTTTCTCAATTTGAAACCTCCTACAGCCAACAAATTAATAATGTCGTTTTGTTTTCTTCTGGCTTTCTCCAGAGAATGCTCCCCGGACAGTACGTCGTCTACATAAATGTCCTTCTTTATAACTTGCATTCCTAATGGATATCGCGACCCCTCATCTTCTGCTAGTTGATGCAGAGTTCTACACGCGAGAAAAGTCGAGCAAATGAAGTCAAAAGTGACTGTTGTTAAGAAAAGGGTTCGAAGATCCTCCCAAGATTCCTCTCTCCACACGATAGCTTGTAAGTGCTGATTGTCGAGATGCACGAGAATTTGATTAAACATTTTTTCAACATCTGCTACAAAGACGTGAGAAAAACAACGCCATTTGGTTATTAGATCCGTCAATTCTGGCAACAGATTTGGACCAACATGAAGTAAATCATTCAAGGAAAACCCTTTATTTGTTTTCATAGAAGCGTTAAATACCGTCCGTAATTTCGTGGTCGTGTTACTCTCTTTGATCACCGCATGATGTGACAAGAAAAAACATCTCTCTAGGTCTAAGCTGGCTGAGGATACAGGACGCATGTACCCGAGAGCTAAGGAATTTCTAACAGATTCTACATAAGAGGATTTAGGATCTGGATTTTTTTAAAATCTTTTTTCCATGTTGCGCAGCATGCTTTCTGCTGGAGTGTAAGAATCGCCTAATTTTTCTAAAGTCGGAAAATTGGATCTCAGAGGTAGTCTATCCACATACCTCCCCCCTTTGTTTCGGCTGACTGTGGCCTTGTAGAAATTTCCACACTCTTGTTCTTCATGAGTGAGTAATTTTCCTGTAACTGAAGTCTCCTCGACCTCCCAGAATTTTCGCAAAAGTGTGTTGAACTCTATTTCGTTGGTTTGTAAATTGATGCTAATCCGAGGAATTTCAATATTTTGAGATGAGGTTGAATCAGAAATGATCCAACCGAGTAATGTAAGTATTGCAATTGGAGAGTTTTCGGGATCGCCTTTTCGAAGTCCTTCTTCCACTATTTGAGCATGTACCTTTCCGCGTAAGAGAATATCAATTTTGCCTGGCTGTCCGAAGTTTGGATCAGCTAGCGTTAACCCTTTAAGATGATCCCAATGCCGAATCTGTACAGTAACAGGACTGTACGCTGTTACTTTAGGAATGACAAACGCTGTAACATCACAGCAAAATGTCGAAGGAAAACGAGGTTTTATGTTGAAGCTAACTTTGCTTTTACACATAAATACTTCGCCCCCCCCCCCCAATGCCAGTAATTGGAACTCTGACCGGTTGCCTTTTCAACCGCAGAGCTTGACACAACCTTTCCGTAATAAAGGAGGATTGGGCCCATTGATCTATTAAAGCTCGAACTGGCCGGCTGCAGTCATTAAACTGGGCGTATACCCAAGCTGTAGCAAGTAGAATGGTTTCCGAATTTACGCCCGCTTCAGAAAGCAGGACTTGAGAATCAAGTGCAGCTATGTGCTGCGAAGTAGCAGCTTCCTGAACTGTCTCAGATTCACAATGAGCCGTAGGCGCATTTTGAGATCCCGCTGATTTAGCTTGTGAAAAATCGTTGCTAGTGAAGTGCAACATCGTAAGATGCTTGCCCGCGCAATTTTGACACCTCTTAGAATTTTTATAACTCGAAGCTTGATGATTAGCAAAACAATTGAAGCATAAATGTTTGCTTGCAATTATTATTTTCCTTTCTATTGGAGTTTTGGCTCTGAAGACCTCACAATTCATTATAAAGTGTGCTTTATTACACAATGTACAGCTTTATGGTCTATTCTCTTCTTGGGTAAGATGAGTCAATTTTGAGTCCCTACTCCTAATTCCTATTTTGACTACTTTTACTTTTGAACGAGTTTGAAGAATTTTCCGAAGCTTGTAAAAAGCTTTTCATATGAGAAACTTGTTTGGCTCTTTCCAGCTGAACCAGCGCTAAGCGCTCTACTTCTAGAAATTTGTCTAGCGAATCGAAAGAAGCAAATTGCATCGGGGTGTCTGATTTAGCTATTTTTTCTTCCCACTTTCTTTGAATGGCAGGAATTAGTCTTGTAACAGTTCAGAATACAGTTATATGATCCCACTAATCTGTAGGGCTACCTAACATTTTCAAGACTTGTAAAACATTCTTAGTCTCTGTACGAATTCTACCGATTTCCTTAACTGATTCACCTTCCATGCCTTTCATCGAGAAAAATTTCGATAAAAGTTTTGTGATTAATAGTCTATTATTCTCGTAGTAATCCTTTACCGTTTTCCACGCGTTTTCAAAATTTTCCCCTGCTGCCGGAATCTCTCGTAGTAATTCTGTAGCTTCTCCCTTTAAAGCATTACGCAGATAGTGCATTTTAAAAACGTTTGCTAAATTAGTCCGTTTCACTACCATTTCATTGAATTTGTCTCTAAACCTAATCCAATCTTTGATTTTGCCCGAGAAAGTAGGAAGTTCTATTGGCGGAAGTTTAGTTTGATTAGCCATACTGACATCCGCTTGAGCATTTCGAGCTTGCTGATCAGCATTATCCCTTATGGAAAAGTTTAATAAATGCTCGTTGAATTTTCCTAACCTATCCAGATACAACTCTCCCGTTTGATCAAAAACGTTATTTTTGAAATAATTATCGCTCGCGTCTATATCCTCGTCATCTAGTAGTGCAAGCTCCTTGTGTCATTGGCGCTTGGCCTGTCTTTTTGAAATTCTCGAACGAGCTGCCTATTTTCTTTTGTCTATCAAGCTGTTTCTCTATTGACGGGTTCATTTTGCTAACTAAATTTCTTAGACTAAACTATACTTATATTGTTTGAAGATATGAAAAACTCAAGATTTATTGAGTCCGTTGAAGAAGAGGTTAGCCACTTAAATAGCTCCGGCCTATGAGCTCAACTTTCAGCTGTGGGATATCTATAGCTCAACCTCTCTCAAGCTTGGCTGCCAAGACCACTGTCCAAGTTGCAGCTGTTCGAACCTTTGCACTATGCAGAGATGAGAAAAGCCATGACAGGTGCACTAAAATGTGCCCGTAAAAGAAAAAACAAAGAAAACGAATATTGTAGTTCGAAGCAAAGAAGAACCTGTTTTCGAAATATCGTCAATTTACGTATTTTAGCTAAATTATTGATAGAAGCGAATGAGTTCTAGCTTAAGAATGCATGGAACTACCTTATATAATCAACAAGGATATACAAAATATGTAGATATCATGTATATTATATATATTTATGATATGTGGTGTATATATATATATACACCACATATAATAATTATATATAATATACATGATATCTACATATATATATATAGCTATAGATATCCCACAGCTGAAAGTTGAGCTCATAGGCCGGAGCTATTTAAGTGGCTAACCTCTTCTTCAACGGACTCAATAAATCTTGAGTTTTTCATATCCTCAAACAATATAAGTATAGTTTAGTCTAAGAAATTTAGTTAGCAAAATGAACCCGTCAATAGAGAAACAGCTTGATAGACAAAAGAAAATAGGCAGCTCGTTCGAGAATTTCAAAAAGACAGGCCAAGCGCCAATGACACAAGGAGCTTGCACTACTAGATGACGAGGATATAGACGCGAGCGATAATTATTTCAAAAATAACGTTTTTGATCAAACGGGAGAGTTGTATCTGGATAGGTTAGGAAAATTCAACGAGCATTTATTAAACTTTTCCATAAGGGATAATGCTGATCAGCAAGCTCGAAATGCTCAAGCGGATGTCAGTATGGTTAATCAAACTAAACTTCCGCCAATAGAACTTCCTACTTTCTCGGGCAAAATCAAAGATTGGATTAGGTTTAGAGACAAATTCAATGAAATGGTAGTGAAACGGACTAATTTAGCAAACGTTTTTAAAATGCACTATCTGCGTAATGCTTTAAAGGGAGAAGCTACAGAATTACTACGAGAGATTCCGGCAGCAGGGGAAAATTTTGAAAACGCGTGGAAAACGGTAAAGGATTACTACGAGAATAATAGACTATTAATCACAAAACTTTTATCGAAATTTTTCTCGATGAAAGGCATGGAAGGTGAATCAGTTAAGGAAATCGGTAGAATTCGTACAGAGACTAAGAATGTTTTACAAGCCTTGAAAATGTTAGGTAGCCCTACAGATTAGTGGGATCATATAACTGTATTCTGAACTGTTACAAGACTAATTCCTGCCATTCAAAGAAAGTGGGAAGAAAAAATAGCTAAATCAGACACCCCGATGCAATTTGCTTCTTTCGATTCGCTAGACAAATTTCTAGAAGTAGAGCGCTTAGCGCTGGTTCAGCTGGAAAGAGCCAAACAAGTTTCTCATATGAAAAGCTTTTTACAAGCTTCGGAAAATTCTTCAAACTCGTTCAAAAGTAAAAGTAGTCAAAATAGGAATTAGGAGTAGGGACTCAAAATTGACTCATCTTACCCAAGAAGAGAATAGACCATAAAGCTGTACATTGTGTAATAAAGCACACTTTATAATGAATTGTGAGGTCTTCAGAGCCAAAACTCCAATAGAAAGGAAAAGAATAATTGCAAGCAAACATTTATGCTTCAATTGTTTTGCTAATCATCAAGCTTCGAGTTATAAAAATTCTAAGAGGTGTCAAAATTGCGCGGGCAAGTATCTTACGATGTTGCACTTCACTAGCAACGATTTTTCACAAGCTAAATCAGCGGGATCTCAAAATGCGCCTACGGCTCATTGTGAATCTGAGACAGTTCAGGAAGCTGCTACTTCGCAGCACATAGCTGCACTTGATTCTCAAGTCCTGCTTTCTGAAGCGGGCGTAAATTCGGAAACCATTCTACTTGCTACAGCTTGGGTATACGCCCAGTTTAATGACTGCAGCCGGCCAGTTCGAGCTTTAATAGATCAATGGGCCCAATCCTCCTTTATTACGGAAAGGTTGTGTCAAGCTCTGCGGTTGAAAAGGCAACCGGTCAGAGTTCCAATTACTGGCATTGGGGGGGGGGGGGGGGGGGGGGGCGAAGTATTTATGTGTAAAAGCAAAGTTAGCTTCAACATAAAACCTCGTTTTCCTTCGACATTTTGCTGTGATGTTACAGCGTTTGTCATTCCTAAAGTAACAGCGTACAGTCCTGTTACTGTACAGATTCGGCATTGGGATCATCTTAAAGGGTTAACGCTAGCTGATCCAAACTTCGGACAGCCAGGCAAAATTGATATTCTCTTACGCGGAAAGGTACATGCTCAAATAGTGGAAGAAGGACTTCGAAAAGGCGATCCCGAAAACTCTCCAATTGCAATACTTACATTACTCGGTTGGATCATTTCTGATTCAACCTCATCTCAAAATATTGAAATTCCTCGGATTAGCATCAATTTACAAACCAACGAAATAGAGTTCAACACACTTTTGCGAAAATTCTGGGAGGTCGAGGAGACTTCAGTTACAGGAAAATTACTCACTCATGAAGAACAAGAGTGTGGAAATTTCTACAAGGCCACAGTCAGCCGAAACAAAGGGGGGAGGTATGTGGATAGACTACCTCTGAGATCCAATTTTCCGACTTTAGAAAAATTAGGCGATTCTTACACTCCAGCAGAAAGCATGCTGCGCAACATGGAAAAAAGATTTTAAAAAAATCCAGATCCTAAATCCTCTTATGTAGAATCTGTTAGAAATTCCTTAGCTCTCGGGTACATGCGTCCTGTATCCTCAGCCAGCTTAGACCTAGAGAGATGTTTTTTCTTGTCACATCATGCGGTGATCAAAGAGAGTAACACGACCACGAAATTACGGACGGTATTTAACGCTTCTATGAAAACAAATAAAGGGTTTTCCTTGAATGATTTACTTCATGTTGGTCCAAATCTGTTGCCAGAATTGACGGATCTAATAACCAAATGGCGTTGTTTTTCTCACGTCTTTGTAGCAGATGTTGAAAAAATGTTTAATCAAATTCTCGTGCATCTCGACGATCAGCACTTACAAGCTATCGTGTGGAGAGAGGAATCTTGGGAGGATCTTCGAACCCTTTTCTTAACAACAGTCACTTTTGACTTCATTTGCTCGACTTTTCTCGCGTGTAGAACTCTGCATCAACTAGCAGAAGATGAGGGGTCGCGATATCCATTAGGAATGCAAGTTATAAAGAAGGACATTTATGTAGACGACGTACTGTCCGGGGAGCATTCTCTGGAGAAAGCCAGAAGAAAACAAAACGACATTATTAATTTGTTGGCTGTAGGAGGTTTCAAATTGAGAAAATGGCTTTCCAACAAAGTAGAGTTAGTAGAATGGCTTCCAAGCGATATGCTAGCCTCAGAAAACTCATTGAGAATGGATCTAGGATTTTCGGTACTAGGTATTAGTTGGTATCCAGCAGAGGACTGTTTTCGTTTCAAATTCGAGGTACTTCCGCTGCTAGACCCAATCACAAAACGCTTAGTTTTATCTAGAATAGCCAAAATGTATGATCCTCTGGGATGGATTTCCCCAGTGATTGTAAGGGCCAAAATCTTTATGTAGTCGCTTTGGGCATTGTCTAAAGAATGGGACACAGTCTTGCCAGTAGTGCAGCAGACCTTTTGGAAAGAATGGTATTCTTCACTTAGCTCAGTTTTTGATTTGAAGATCCCCCGTTGGACAGATGTAAAATCGAATTCACAAAATTATGAACTTCATGGCTTTACGGATGCATCAAATCGAGCGTATGCTGCAGTTGTTTATTTAAGGGTGATTGACGTCGAAATTCAGGTTTCGATGCTAGGTGCAAAAACGAAGGTAGCACCAATAAAAACGGTCTCAATTCCGAGATTAGAGCTCTGCGCTGCTTTGTTGTTCGCTAGACTCGTTTGGCACTAAGTTGATACGCTCAAAATACCGGAAATAGTGGTTAATCTTTGGTCAGACTCTCGAGACGTTTTGTATTGGATTAGGGACATTCCCTCAAAATAGCTCGCCTTCGTGGCCCACAGATCCGCAGAAATTTACACTTTGCTTCCTGATGCGTTCTGGCATCATATGAACTCGGCGGATAACCCCGCAGACATCGCTTCACGCGGTGGTTCTGTCGAGGATTTATCAAATAATCAATTATGGTGGAAAGGTCCAAAAAGATTATACGCAAACGCGTCAAGCTGGGATAAATTTAATGATTTAGATAATTCACGAGAGACTTCAGTGTCCTTGCTGCAATATCAGGGACAGAACTCCTCAATTAATGCTTCAATTAAAGGAAAGAGTGAATAACAGATTTGGGATCTGTTAGAAAACTACTCTTCACTTTCAAAGCTAATTCGAGTATCCATTTACGTTTTTTGCTTCGTTAGAATTTTGCTAGAAAAGTCTTCTCTCAAAAGGAAGGTGGCCGTAGTGCTGCAAGAATTTCCTATATCTTTAGAGTCGCAGATTAGTGGAATAGAGACTCGTCAGGCAAAAATAATCTGGAGTGCTCTTACTCAGAAGGCGTTTTATGCCACTGAGATCAATATTCTTAAAAATAGAAAAGAATTGGCTAATTCACACCCTTGGAAAAGTCTGAATCCTACGTTAGAAACTGGACTAATTAGGGTGGGCGGACGTCTGAAGCACGCTATTCTCAGCGAGGATGAGAAACATCCGATAATTTTGCCAATGAATTGTCGGTGGTCCTAACTGCTGGTCGAATATTATCATCACTTAACACTTCATGGCGGACTACAATTGACTCTCGCTTGTATCAGACGGATGTTTTGGGTCATAAAGGGCAATCTCGCGGTCAAATCGTTTATAAACAATTGCGTAACTTGTAAAAGATATTGTGCCTCACAAGGGTACCAACTTATGGGTGATATTCCCGAGCCCAGGATGCAACCTTCAGAACCATTCATGTATTCAGGAGTGCATTATGCAGGTCCCTTTTGGTTACGTACAACGAGACATAGAGGCTACAAAGCCTACAAGGGTTACTTCGTCGTATTTGTATGCTTATGCACGAAAGCCATTCACTTAGAGGCGGTATCCGGTTATACGACAGAGACATTCATTGCTGCCTTTAGGCGATTCATTTCGAGAAGGGGTCCTTGCATCAAAATCTTCAGTGATCAAGGATCGAATTTTGTTGGGGCTGATTCAGAGTTAAGAAAGATGTATCAAAAGGGATCGGAGTTCAGTAGATTTGTCGCTCAGGATCTAAACAAGGTAGGGACTGAGTGGATTTTCAACCCACCAGCTGCACCCCATTTCGGTGGCATCTGAGAATCAGCAGTCAAATCCGCGAAACACCATCTCAAGCGAGTTGTCGGTGAGACGAAACTTACATTTGAAAAGTTTTCAACACTCCTCTATCAGGTAGAAGCATGCCTAAATTCTAGGCCCCTTATGCCTTTAACCGACGACCCCTCTGACCTATCAGTCCTGACACCCGCTACTTTTATTATCAGAAGACCTTCATTTTTTATTACAGAGCCTACAATTTCTGAAGAAAACATTCATCCGCTCCAGCGATGGCGTCGTACGACACAGCTGATGCAAAGAGTATGGGATAGCTGGTCGCACGTGTACCTGCAACACCTCCAGAAACGAGGCAAATGGCAGTCCAAGCTACCTTCGTTTCGAATTGGGGATCTAGTCCTCATCCACCACGAAACCACTCCTCCATCACGTTGGCCGTTGGTAAGAATCACGGATGTGCACGCTGGAAAGGATGGGCTTGTACGCGTAGCCACGGTACGCACCGCTACTACGACGCTTACTAGACCAATCGTCAAATTGGTTCTATTAGTTCCAGAACAAGAAGACGCTTTCAAGAAAGAAGAATATATATATATTATATATACATACAGGGTGTTATTATATAATACATTATATATATATATATATATATATATATATATATATATATATATACATACAGGGTGTCAATTAAGTCCCGGGACGGCTGAATATTTTCTAAAGTACTGCTGTTCTGGAAGAGGTCAAGGTCATTCCTTAAGTAACTTTGAACAAGGAACCCAACAGTGACCTTGGATTTGATCTTGAACCTCATTTTCAAGGTTAATTTGAGGTTAACCTCATTTTTTCAAACGGGAACCCCTATTTTTTATAGCGGAATCGGAAAGAGCGGAAAATTTTACATCCGGATATGTATTGAGGTATGGGATTGTGGTAACCCCTAGAGGTCAAATAGAGGTCAAATAATGACTTCTTAAAAATCTCGCGAGTTCAGTGGTAAAACAAAACAAACATTGAACCTCATTTTCAAGGTTGTTTCGAGGTCAACCTCATATTTTCAAATGGAAACCCTTATTTTTGATACCGGATTCGGAAGGAGCGAGAAATTTCAAGTATGGATATGTTGAATAAGGGATGTAATTGTGACCTTCAATTTGACTTTGGGCTTGACCTTGAAGGTCATTTGAAGGTCAAATGTAAAATTTCTCGCTCTATCGGTTTCCGGTATTACTACTGGGATTTCCGATTAAAAAAACCAGTTGACCTTCAAATGACCTTCAAGGTCAAGTCCAAAGTCAAATTGAAGGTCACAATTACATCCCTTGTTCAACACATCCATTCTTGAAATTTGTCGCTCCTTCTGAATCCGGTATCAAAAATAAGGGTTTCCATTTGAAAATATGAGGTCGACCTCGAAATAACCTTGAAAATGAGGTTTAAGGTCAAATCCAAGGTCACCGTCGGGTACCCCGTAAAGATTTACCTCAACTCCATACCTCAATACATATCCGGATGTAAAATTTTCCGCTCTTTCCGATTCCGAAAATTTGTGCGCCATGGGTAGAAAAATAAGTTTCAAAAGACAAAGATGACAAGATTTTTTGATAACTAAGTCTCATGAAGGACTGATTCGAAAATATATAAATGAAGATTTTCATCTATCTAATTCGAAGTTTCCATTAAGTATTTGCGTCTCTTGTTGTCTTGCACTTGGTGAACGAGAAAAAAATGTTTCAAAAAAAAGACCTTTACAGAGTATGCCAAACTATGAAGATGTAATTATGCCTAAAAAAACTAGAACTTCTGATGAGTGTAATTGTTACGTGTACATAACAGCTCGCTCTACGATATCATCATCAAAAGTAAAAGTTGTGGAAAAATACGTATTATCAATATAATACACTCACACATCCAATGGACCAGCCTAAATATGACTTCTTATTTAAATTATATATTTATATATGTATATTATATATATATTTACAGCTTACATCAATAACACAGGCCGACAAGATTTTTAACCCAGAGACCAGACCATACTTTTCCGAAGGTTTTTGGCACGCTGAATCCAAATCCGGCCTCAGAATTGCTCTATCACCTCAGGTTTTCGAGATATCCTAACCTAAAAGTGCAAAAATCACCGTTTTTGTCTGTTTTTGAGGTTATGTTATGCCGCCAACTGATTTTTTAATACAAAACGACCAGCGGCATCTGAAAGTACTAGTCTTGCCCTTCAAAATTCATTTTCGCTTGTTTCGATTCGACTTTTCCTTCTCGAGATATATCGATTTCAATCTGTAATGTATCAGTGTTTCTTATCTACTAGACATCCTATCCCATAGCCCCGTTTATACTCGGATAAACAAACTCTTCCTGATATTGCTGTCAAACCGCTTGCAAATGCATACCAGGTAGTTTTTGGGGTCACTGATCACAAATCTGGAGTTAGAATCTCCGAATTCAAAATGGCGGATCCAATATGGCGGCTATGATTACCACGATCCGTAGTAAGTCACAAAAAATCCCGGAAAAGCTCTGGAGATCGGTTACTCGGGGGTTTTCGGGGTCGCTGATCTCAAATCTGGAGTCAGAATTTCCGAATTCAAAATGGCGGATCCAAAATGGCGGTTATGATTACCACGATCCATAGTAAGTCACCAAAAACACTGGAAAAGCTCTGGAGATCGGTTACGCGGGGGTTTTCGGGGTCGCTGATCTCAAATCTGGAGTCAGAATTTCCAAATTCAAAATGGAGGATCAAATATCGCGACTATCGTTGCCAAGGGCCATAGCCATAGTTGACCAAAATCTTGGAAATGGTCTTTTAAGTCGTCACTTGGAAGTTTCCCGATTCTCCGAGCTCGAATCTGCAGTCAAATATTCCAAGTACAGAATACCTACTGACCCACCCAATATGTTACAAAATGACGGATGTAATATAGCAGCTGGTCTTACATAAAGAACCTCACTTTGACTTCTTATGAAAACGTTGTCGCTGCTCCTGAAACGATCGTTTATATGACTTGCGCCTATAGACAGTCGATACGTTATGTCTATGCAGAGACCAGCAATAGTCCGCCATCATCCGCTCATCCCACCTACCTTGAAAATGCCGCTCGTTTTGTTTGAAATCTGAATCAATACGGTATTAGATACATGATCGTCGTAGTGTGCATATATGAATCTGATGTACAGCCAGTGTAGATCAGCCAGTGCTTTCAAGAAAAACAAGACTTTCCGTGTTAGAGATCGCGTTTGAGCGACAGGCTACCGGATTAGTCATCAACCCATAAATAAATTAATACGGTATTAGATACATGATCGTCGTAGTGTGCATATATGAATCTGATGTACAGCCAGTGTAGATCAGCCAGTGCTTTCAAGAAAAACAAGACTTTCCGTGTTAGAGATCGCGTTTGAGCGACAGGCTACCGGATTAGTCATCAACCCATAAATAAATTAATACGGTATTAGATACATTAACGTCGTAGTGTGCATGTATGAATCTGATGTACATCCAGTGTAGATCAGCCAGTGCTTTCAAGAAAAACAAGACTTTCCGTGTTAGAGATCGCGTTTGAGCGACAGACTAACGGATTAGTCATCAACCCATAAATAAATCAATACGGTATTAGATACATTAACGTCGTAGTGTGCATGTATGAATCTGATGTACATTCAGTGTAGATCAGCCAGTGCTTTCAAGAAAAACAAGACTTTCCGTGTTAGAGATCGCGTTTGAGCGACAGGCTAACGGATTAGTCATCAACCCATAAATAAATCAATACGGTATTAGATACATTAACGTCGTAGTGTGCATGTATGGATCTGATGTACATCCAGTGTAGATCACTCAGTGCTTACAAGAAACATAAGACTTTCCGTGTTAGAGATCGTGTTTGAGCGACAGGCTAACGGATTAGTCATCAACCCATAAATAAATCAATACGGTATTAGATACATTAACGTCGTAGTGTGCATGTATGGATCTGATGTACATCCAGTGTAGATCACTCAGTGCTTACAAGAAACATAAGACTTTCCGTGTTAGAGATCGTGTTTGAGCGACAGGCTAACGGATTAGTCATCTACAATGTCGAGAATCCCGTGCGCAAATAAAGTTAATAAATTTTGCAATGTTTGCGGAAAGTTTGAGGCAGAAACTTACCGTAGAAACATCAGTGATACAATAAGAGCACAGTTCGAAGAATGTTATCAAACGCCTATGAGAAGTCTAAATAAACCCTGGGTTCCTAATTCTATTTGTGAAGATTGTCGCCGAACTTTGAAAAACTGGAATAGTATAAAAAAGGATGTTGTAATTGAAACAGTAGTGTGGCGTGAACCTAGAAATCATGATGATGACTGCTACTTTTGTGGATGTGATATAACTGGTAGAAACCATACAAATAAACATTTGCTTGTGTATCCTAAGGTGCTTAGTGTAACACCACCAAAAATTGGAAAAATAGAACGGAATACAAATACTGTTCCTCAGCCACAAGCGGAGCAAGAAAGGCAAACGATTGAAAGTGACGAGGCCGAAAGCAGTGACGATGAATTTTCTTTTGACGACGGAAAACCGCTTTTTGATCAAAATGCTCTGGATGATTTTGTGCGGTAATTGAATTTGAGTAAAGATTTGGCAGAGCTATGCGCTTCCAGACTCAAAGAAAGAAATCTTCTATCCCCTGGGACAAAAATTTCCGTCTACAGGAAAAGAGATAATAAGTTCGTGAAGTATTTTACTAAAGAGAATTCCCTTGCATATTGCAACGATATTAAAGGTTTGATTAGTTTATATGAGATAGAAGAAGTTTATAAGCCGGTGAACTGGCGACTCTTTATAGATTCTTCAACAGATAGTCTTAAAGCAGTACTGCTTCATAATGGAAATAAATATGCGGCAATTCCCATTGGCCATTCCACCGTATTGAAAGAATCGTACGAAAGCTTTCAATTTCTTCTTGAAAAAGTCAATTATTATAATGAGCACAAATGGTTGATTTGTGGTGACTTCAAAATGATAAATATTTTAGTAGGTTTGCAGTCGGGAAACACGAGACATCCGTGTTTTCTCTGCCTTTGGAACAGTCGTTCCCGACAGGAGCACTGGGTAAAGAAAAATTGGCCACAAAGAATCCAGATGAAGGTTGGTGAACACAATGTCATTCATGAGAGTCTTGTCGACACCCGTCGAATCCTATTGCATCCATTGCATCTCAAGCTTGGCTTTATGAAGCAATTTACTAAAGCTTTAGACAAAGAAGGCGAATGTTTCCAGTACATTGCATCCAAGTTTAAGCATTTGTCGGATGCTAAACTTAAAGAAGGCATATTTGTTGGGCCTGATATTAGAAAACTTATGAAATACGATGATTTTGTAAAAACCATGACACCCGTACAAAAAGATGCTTGGATGAGCTTCAAAAGTGTCACAGACAATTTTTTAGGAAACTATCGAGATCCAAAGTACAAATCTATTGTATCTACGATGCTAACGAATTTCCAAAAATTAGGGTGCCTGATGAGTATGAAATTGCACTTTTTGTTTTCTCATTTAGACTACTTTCCTGAGAATAATGGCGCATTCAGCGAAGAAATGGGTGAACGCTTTCATCAGGATTTCAAACAAAAGGAGCGGCATTTTCAAGGTAGGTGGGATGAGCGGATGATGGCGGACTACTGCTGGTCTCTGCATAGACATAACGTATCGACTGTCTATAGGCGCAAGTCATATAAACGATCGTTTCAGGAGCAGCGACAACGTTTTCATAAGAAGTCAAAGTGAGGTTCTTTATGTAAGACCAGCTGCTATATTACATCCGTCATTTTGTAACATATTGGGTGGGTCAGTAGGTATTCTGTACTTGGAATATTTGACTGCAGATTCGAGCTCGGAGAATCGGGAAACTTCCAAGTGACGACTTAAAAGACCATTTCCAAGATTTTGGTCAACTATGGCTATGGCCCTTGGCAACGATAGTCGCGATATTTGATCCTCCATTTTGAATTTGGAAATTCTGACTCCAGATTTGAGATCAGCGACCCCGAAAACCCCCGCGTAACCGATCTCCAGAGCTTTTCCAGTGTTTTTGGTGACTTACTATGGATCGTGGTAATCATAACCGCCATTTTGGATCCGCCATTTTGAATTCGGAAATTCTGACTCCAGATTTGAGATCAGCGACCCCGAAAACCCCCGAGTAACCGATCTCCAGAGCTTTTCCGGGATTTTTTGTGACTTACTACGGATCGTGGTAATCATAGCCGCCATATTGGATCCGCCATTTTGAATTCGGAGATTCTAACTCCAGATTTGTGATCAGTGACCCCAAAAACTACCTGGTATGCATTTGCAAGCGGTTTGACAGCAATATCAGGAAGAGTTTGTTTATCCGAGTATAAACGGAACTATGGGATAGGATGTCTAGTAGATAAGAAACACTGATACATTACAGATTGAAAGCGATATATCTCGAGAAGGAAAAGTCGAATCGAAACAAGCAAAAATGAATTTTGAAGGGCAAGACTAGTACTTTCAGATGCCGCTGATCGTTTTGTATTAAAAAATCAGTTAGCGGCATAACATAACCTCAAAAACAGCCAAAAACGGTGATTTTTGCACTTTTAGGTTAGGATATCTCGAAAACCTGAGGTGATAAAGCAATTCTGAGGCCGGATTTGGATTCAGCGTGCCAAAAGCCTTCGGAAAAGTATGGTCTGGTCTCTGGGTTGTTGGTTCAGGAAAATTTTGTCGGCCTGTGTAATTTAGCTAAAATAGATAAATTGACGATATCTCGAAAACACGAGCCGATCGGATTTCGATTCGAATGGATTTGAGATGTACATTCATGCCCGAATACCGCCCCGTAACCCGATTTTATCGTAATTTTGGTCAAACCTATCGCACCTTCCTGCCCACCGTGCTCCTTTATTAGTGTGCGACTAAATCAAAAAATCCTTATGAAGCGCCATACAGGCTCTGCCATAGTGAGTCAAATTGTATCGTATAACTATAAATAATTAAGAAGAAGTGAGAAAGCAACATAAAATAGACAAAATGAATGTAATAAGGTTTCAATTCGCAATCAAGCACTAAATAAAGTTGTTGAATAGCAATGCGTTAACCCAAAACATGCACCTATGTCTGTCGTCAACTCAAAAACAAAAAAAAAGAAAACCTCCAACCTTGGTCTTTTCTTTAGGTTTCAAGCTTTTCGAATTACAAAGTTAATATCGATAGAGCATTTCAATTAAACTATGCAGGAAAGTCGAAAGAGCGAGAAATTATTTAAATCAAGATATAACCGCAAATTATTTTTCTACCCAGAGAGTGGCATAAGACCAATAAATTTTACTAATCTACAGTTCTATTTTACCACTATTCTGAATTTGTTATTAACAATCTCTATTTATGCATTGTGTTTTAAGAAAGTGTAAAGTTGCTAAGAAGAGTGAAGGAAAAGGTTTGCGAGTCTCGTCCAACGCATGCAGAAATTGAAAAAGCAAGAAAAGTAGCAAGTTAGATGTCTTTATATACAGCAATTGTAATTCAGACACCGGTGAACATCTCCATAGTGCTCAGCTCTCCTTGAGTTACCATGGATTCGAAATAAGTGGATAAAGCGAGTAACAGCTGTAGTATACAGCTCTCAATTTATTTTTCAGAGTCGAGGCTTGTCACTCGTACGATGGCATATGAGCCCTCGCTCTTGTTTTTGTGGCACGTGTAGAGTACAGTACCTTTTTTAAAGAGTCGAAAGCAAACACTACTATGGTATATCAGAGGCTGGTCCGCATTGCAACCTGCTCTCGTACCAGTGTATCAGCTGCAAGAAATAATTTTGCCCTAAAACCTCTCAACGGGTTTGCTTTGAGGTGTTATATGTCAAATCTAAGTCACACAGCTTATCCGCAACAATAGTTAACAGGAAAAAGCATACAGCCATCTACAATATTCTAGCTAGCGTGTTCAGGCATAATAGGATTCAATAGTAGCGATACTACAGATTAAGAGTGTAAATAGGGCATAATTTTATTATATTTTCTTTTTATATTTACAACATAGTGTGTACAAAATAGAGAGAGAGAGTGTTATTTTTGACAGCTGCAGTATAAGATGAGACTGTCTGCTGCAGCGCTAACTGTTCTCGAGCCAGTTGAAAGAGAAAAAAAAATAAAAAGAAAAAAAACGCTGTGGACAGAGAAGCAAAGCAGAAAAATTGAAAAGCGAGCAAAGCCAACAGCAGAAAGTATGAGTTGAAGTGAGGTTACCCAGTTGAAGTGAAGTTGAATGTAACTGCGCTGTACTGCTGTCGAAGCTGCGTGCTCTGATCTCCAGCTGCTACTTTCACCGACGATTACAGCTTCGTATAGGTGTAGTGGCGGGTACTCTCGTCGACGTCGCGTTTTTCAGCTGCATCAACCGTCGACCATGCCACGTTGCTCGTGTGCGTTGCTCATGCACGACAAAATGGCGTCCGTTTGGTCGCACGCTGAGTCGCTGAGCTTTGCATGCTCTGACGCGCTGAAAATGGCGCGCTGCTCGGCACTGGTGGAGCCGCTCCGACTCCGATGTCTAACTTGCCTGCCGCTGTCCCGACGCTGCGTGCCGTGTGGCGCTTCTCGCGCACGCCGCGGCTTCTCTGCCTTCTCTGTGGGTCGTCCGCTGGCCTTTTGTCAGTTGCCCTCGTGCGCCGACCACTAAAAATTCGAGAAAATAATAAGTATAGGTTCTCTTTCTCTCTCTCCCTCTTACTCTATATCTGTAGATATTTCCCAGCTGGTGGGAGTCTTCCGTGTTCCCGCGACGAACTTGTCCTGGCTTGGCTGTGACGGCCTTCTTCCTCTCTCTCTCTCTCTTGGATAATGGACTCGTCCCCGTCTTTTGCACGATGAACTCGCCCGCCCCTCTTCTGTGTAATGGACTCGTCCGATGTTCCTCGCGCCTTGGTCTCGCCCTCTTTCTGATGAAGCCCGCCCTGTCGCCACACGATGCTGTCTCTCCTCTTCCTTGCGGATCGTGCCTCCGAGTTGGTTAATCCTAGCCCCTCTAGAATTTTATGACGACTGTCTAGCGATGCTGTGATTGTTTCACTGCCCACGTTGTCGTCTTTCTCCCTTGCTGAGAAAGGCGCTCCTGAGTGTGCAACTTTCTCCCTTGTTGAAAAAGCCGCCTTGAAATTGCACTTTTTAATTCACCACCGCGAGTCGTGTGTAAGGCAATCGAGAACTCCCTGAAGCCTATCCCTTTCGAAACCCCGAGCTGAGGACTGTGCTCCGAAATGCAGCTTTACTAAAGAAGATCGCCGCTCACTTCACTGTTCACGAACGTAGGCGACACTGTGATTTCGCGTTGAATGTTCAGCTAGAAGGACCAATGTTTGTTGGCGTTTCTTCGCGAAGGGGACTAGGCAGTAAATAATTACTCACTTTGTTCAATTTTAAGGGTTTGTTTATTTAAAAACTCCCGTCGCGAGGTGGTGGTTAGAAAAACGTGCGTCGTCGGCACGATCCGCAGAGAGACTGCGGAGCGTGGCGGAAATACAAATCGCGAGCGCTAGAATTTGACTCGCGTAGTAAGTCGCCGTGTTGAATAGCGAATTTGATTAGGTTATATATATATATATATAGTTACGTAGATTATAAACACCTACTCTTCATAGAATTTACAAAAACGAACTTTACTACCATTTTTTTCTTCTTAACCTCAAGAATTTTAATTTAAAAATAACTAAAAGTTTGAAATTATGAAAAAGAATTTAAAATTCAATTTTTAAATATCCACTTAACTTTTTATACTTTTAAGCTTAGGGTCTGAAATTTTTTTTCCATGATTTTTTATCTATTTGTAATAGTTCCACCGATCGATCTTTGATAAAATTTTTTTGACCGGCTGACTTGACTTGGAATGTTCCATATGTATCTATGGTCTTTGACTTAATATTTCAAAATTATAATAAACGATAAATTTTGATGAAAGAATAAGAAAAAAAATGTTACATTACGAAGTCTATCTACATCTGTTTATTTGGTACTCTGGACACATTAAAGAAATTTAAAACTTTTTGTAAATAATATACAAGTTTAATATTGTGAAGCGCTTTTCTGCGAAAAGAGCCTAATTACTCTGCATCTAGCTTATGAATTATGATACTTAAATAGTTTCTTAAATAATATACAAATAATTTCTCCAAATATTGCTTTAGATAGGTTTATAGAAATAGAAATTTGATATATTTATTACTGCACTTTAAAATTTTTTGAAAACTTTATAAAAAACGTTTTTATATAATTTCTTGGTAGACATTTATGGATGTTTTATGAAATGATATTTTATATATTTATGAAGAATGCAAATGACACTAAATGTATAAAGGTGGGGTCCTGGATTGAACAAGATCATGATGTTAATCCCGATTCCAGCACTCGGATGCGTGATATATTAGGTATATTCAATTTGTTCGGGGCTCGGGTTTAAGCAGCTCCGATCTGCTCTGAGTGGCTCACAACTCCTGATTCATGATTGGTCAAATTTAAATCAACCAATTACGGCTTAAGGTTTATGGTTAGATCTGACTGAAAATCCGCCGAGAACTGTTCTTGGCTGGGCGTGAGCCACTCGCAGCAGCTCAGAGCCGCTCAATCCCGAGGCATGAACAAACCTATTTCCTTGTTTGGATGGGATGAATATAATCATAATTATACATCTATAGTTACGTATCGTCAGTTGCGGCTATTCGGAAAATTCGGATAAAATTCATGCTGTACTAATATATGTATATATAAATACACAAATATAAAATTCTTAGGTCTTACAGGGGTTACTACTATCAAGTAGTGAGTTTTTATTATTTCAAATTTAGCGAGTATGGATGCATCAGAACAGAACAAGGAAGACATAGACTAAGATCAATCTTCTAAGATCAACGTCTTTTGTAATTATTGATACTTATGGTATACTGAAATGTTCATCTTACCTTAGAACACACGATGTCAATATATCAACAAAGGAAATTTCTTTCGGTAACTTACGATTTTTTAATTATTATCAGTAACTTTTATTGATGTATAAAAGTTGTGTTAAGTTATTCAAACAAGTTATTTATTGTTCGAAAGTTCTTATCTATATAAAACTTATTAAAACGCTTCAAGAGACTTAATTAGTGAACATATAGGATATAATAATATATACCATATATGTTATCTATTCACAATAAAATCTTGTTGGTTGGGGCTACTTCATAAAACACTTGTCTACTATATTTATAAACTGTAAAAAAAGTTTTTTATCTAAAAACTTACTTTTTCTGCTACATTAAATAAGTTACATTGGTTGTTAAAGTTTTTATGCATCTAGAGCGGGTGTTATTGCGGCTGTTTTTCGAATTGGTGCAAACACATATTTTTAAAACCGATATAAAATATCAATTAAATTTTTTCCAAATTATTCAAAATTTTCCACAATTTATAAAATTTTCTAAGTAGCAGGCGATAAGTAGCTACATTTAGCTTGCTGCATAAAAATTGTTTGTTTTGAGCAGACAAACAATTTTTTTTCGCCCGCCGGATGGAAAACAGCTGCTTTGCGCCTGTTTTAGAGGCACGAAAAAACGCTAAAGTTGTGCGTGTGTGACAAAAATGAGTTTAAAAAAGATTATAAGAACTAAAAAGCTTTAAACAAAAAGTTTTCAATGTAGCCTCAGTTTCCCCTACATGAGAAAGATTCATATACTATATATATACACTGATATAAGTGTATTAGAAGAAATTATTTTTGTCTATATTGTTTTGTTAGAAACCTCAATTAATGCGAGTAGAAATATTTAATTACAATAAAAAAAAAACCGACTTCGAAAAAACCGCACTAAAAATTATGAAATAATCCATAAAAGCGCATTAAAAAGTATATAACAATCGATAAAAGCGCACTAAAAGTATAAAATAATCGATAAAAAGTATGAATAATCGATAAAAACCTTTTAGAAGTTGGCGCCGAACCCAGTTTTTTTAACTTTGCCAATCGTCAGTTTGAAATTCGGTGCCGACTTCAAAAAGGTTTTTATCGATTATACATACTTTTGATCGATTATTTCATACTTTTAGTGCGCTTTTATCGATTATTTCATACTTTTTAGTGCGCTTTTATCGATTATTTCATACTTTTTAGTGCGCTTTTGTCGATGATTTCATACTTTTTAATGCGTTTTTTCGAAGTCGGTTTTGATTTTTATTTTTAAATTATTTGTTAAGTGACGAAAATGGTGTGTTTAATTTCTTAGACCAAGAGAACACAATCAAACAATTCCTACACATACAAGTTTTCGGCACTTAATTTCAATGCCGAATCGAGGTCACCAGAATATCTTTTCAGACTCTAACTCCCCTTAACGCGCGATCGGCGCACGTGCGCTGCTCCGTAGATCTCCTGCAGTTCCTAAGCCATAAGAAACTGTAGGAGTGACACGAGGCGACAATCGTCGTGACGTCACGGAGGTGAGGGGAGGTGTTGAGCGGGGGTGGACGCGGCGGCGTGGACGCTGCAGCTAAGCCATGTTTTCACGGCCAGTCGTGTTTAGGCCAATATTAGAGTAGCCACACGTCTCAGATTTGGAGTCGTGTTTAGGCCAAACATGGAGTAGCCACGCGCCTCATACATAATATTCACAGTATTTAATAGGGGTCCATATCATAATTTTTAAGCTGTCTTATCACTGTATTTCATCAAGAAAATAAAAAGCACATACTTTTCGAGTATCAACAGGCGTCCATATCATAATCTTTAAGCTGTCTTATCACTGTATTTCATCAAGAAAATAAAAAGCACATACTTTTCGAGTATCATAATTTTTAAGCTGTCTTACCGCTATATTTCATCAAGATAATAAGAAGCATAAAGAATAAGGTAAGAGTTTTGATTTGATTTAATTAAACCCTTAAGAATAATAAGTAGGAACAAAAGGATTTAATCGCCTCACGTGCACAAAGGCCCGGGCCTGTACAGGACGGCTGGAATTAGATCTCTCCCCCCCCCCCCCGGCTTAAGTATTTAAAAATATTGCGTTAAGAAACGTTTGACGTTACTTAACATTATTATTTTATACTTTTTAGTTGTAACGGCAAAATTTCATTTTATTTATCAAAATCCAAAAGTTTATCCAAATCGCTTAAGTAGTTTCAAAATAATCGGCGGACGAATATAACAAAACGCCATTACTGACGTAGTACTGGCTCAATACTGGCCCAGTAATTTAATGAGGCCACCATGGAATCATCCCCTTTCATTCGAAAAATAGTTCATCCTAATCGGTTCAGTATTTACGAATAATCAGAGGAAGAACATAACAAATTACCTGTACTGATGTAGTACTAGCTCCTACTATCCCAGTAATATAATAGAATCACCATAAGATAATTCTCTTTCATTAAAAAAAATGTTATCGAAATCGGTTCAATAGTTGCCGAATAATCGGCGGACAGAGTCGGCAGAGGCCGAAATGTACAGCAAAAATATCTAGAACAAACTAAATTACTGGCCAAATACTGGACCAATCCTTTCAAAATTGAAATAAGCCCATCAGAGGATAATTACCTTTCATATGCAAAAAATTTCATACGAATCGGTCGAGTAGTTTCGGAATAATCGCTGGACAAACAGAAAGAAAAAAACAAACACCCATGTCGAATTGAGAACCTCCTCCTTTTTCGAAGTCGCTTAAAAAGAATTATTATTAATTTATCAATTTTTATCCACTTTAACCACATAATAATATAAAAGTTTCTAATTAATTTATCATTGTTCTTGTTCTTTAATAAAAATTTATATTTCTATTCTAAATGCGTTTATTGTACTATTATAAAACAGCGTGATTCATTGCGACGTATTCACAACATATTTTATATATCTATTTATAAAAAGGGCCCGTTTATAATAAATAAAGATCAAATAAAATAACGATTGATCGTTTATTAAGGTGGCTCTCTAGTGATTTGGAACAGAATATAAAAACAAATTGTTTTAAATGTCCCTTGAACTACATTAACTAATTAAGCAAAAATATTTGTATGATATAGTATTATTTACCTAGGAATCCCGGATTGTCAGACTGTATCAAAGGACTGGGTAATGTTGGTTTTTGTTACAGGGACACCAGTACGAGCAACCCAAGGGCGTGTGTGCTGGTAAGAGGAGTTTCAGCATTCCCACTGATGGATCTCTGTACGAGGGACCTGGCAGTGGTGTCAATATAGGTCGGACCAGATCTCAAACTGGTTGTGGGATCGGCGTATTTATCTCATCATGCGTCGGACTGTTCTACTCCGGAAGTGCGCAAACTTGTCAGCATATATGAGGTAAGAGGTTTACCTCTATTGTTGGGATGTGATGCCAACTCGTACCGTCAGGTGTGGGGCTGTGCGGATTCAAACAACAGGGGAGTGAACCTTCTGGAGTATCTTGTTAGTACCGAATTGGATATTCTAAATACAGGGTCGGAACCGACCTTCCGCAATACAATAAGGGCAACGCTGATACACACTGTACACTGTACACCAGGGACCTTATTGACAAAATTTTGAATTGAAGAGTTTCTAATGAACCATCTCTTTCAGGTCATGCTCAATTGAGATTTGAGCTCTTGACTAACATTCCTACAGAAGAAAAATGGATCAGGGACCCAAAGAGGACTGACTGGGCGGGTTTCCGGACTGACACTGAGGCACAACTCGGTCGGCTACCGACGTTGATTGAGGATGTGGCTGGGTGAGAGGAAATTGCAAAACAATTAAATAACATACTTACTACGGCCTACCATGAAAACTGCAGATCACATCTTGTAAGGAATAATGGCAGGATCAGATGGTGGAACGACAATCTGAAAAAAATGAGAGATAACACCAGAAAGCTCTGCAGTTGTGACGTCTCCGTGAGGTAAAAACGTTTTTTTATTTAAAAATTTTGTTTTTACGCCTACACTGTCGTGCAATAGCGTGGGACGGTAATTAGCTAGCTTCCTAGGGGAATTTACTGTGAAATGGTACACTCTAAAGTCTAAAAAACGAAAATTGACGTTAGAAAGAATAAATGCATACATTCATTCTTTAGGAAAAGAATAAAGTAGAGAAATCATTCTTTATAAAAGCATAAAAGGTGTCCCAGTAATAGTAACAGAATAAATGACGCGTTTTATTCTTTACGAAAAGAATAAAGTAGAGAAATCATTCTTTATAAAAGTATGAAAAGTTTCCGAATAGTTTTGCGATGGTAAACAAAAAGTTTTTGAGTAAAATACAGTATTTTTAAAAAATGTTTGTATGTGTGTGTATGTGCGTGCGTGCTTGCGTACGTGTTTATATCTCTTAATACTTACGGTCAAATTTAATGTTTCACAACTCATTCTTTTTTGTTTTTGTTTTGTATAAAGAAAGGCAGTTCAATAATATTTATTTATATTTTTCGATTCGTTTTTGTTTTTTAATTTTACTTTTACTTTTTTTTGTATTTTTTCATATGCTTGAAATTTTTTGATCGTTTATTTTTGTGCATTATGCGGTCATTTTTAATCAATAAAAGCTTATTTTTCTTATTTTCCTCAAAATCATAATACGCAGATAAATATACTAAACCTCAAAATACTATTACACATACAGGCTAAGTTTATATTATCCCATAACCTAAAAATTTCATAACTGCCAAGCTTACATCAAAATACCATAACCTATACATTAAAAAAAAAAAAAACAATATATATATATATATATATATATATATATAGCCCATTATTTCAAAACTATATTAGACAGGCTAGACTGGCTTAAGTTAAAATATTCTAACGTACAAACTCAAATCAAAATACCCCAAAATCTCCAAATTATATTACACAAACAGTCCAGACTGAATTTTTAAAATCCTAACCTATAAATTGAAATCCAATTACCCCATAACCCCCGAAAACTGTATTACCCAGACAGGCAAGGCTAAAAGTTAAAGGCTTCATAACCTCAAAACTGTATTACGCAGATAAGCTCAGCTTAAATCAAAATAACATAACCTAGAAACTTGATTCTAAATACCCCATAACCTCAAAATTGTATTGTACAGCAGCTGAAATATATATATTATACACTGAGAAGCCAAGCCTTAATACAAATAACATAACCTACAAAATTACATCTAATTATCCCATAATCTCAGAATTATATTACACAAACAGGCCAGGTTTACAACTAAAAATCCTAACTTATAAAATAAATTCTAATTATTCGACAACCCCAAAACGGTATTACTTAGACAGGCCAAACTACTATTTAAACACTTAGAACTTCAAAATCGTAATGCGCCGATAATCCAAGTTTTAATCAAAATAACATAACGTACACTCTTAAATCTAAATACCCCACAACCTCTCAATTATATTTCACAGACATGATAATATTTAATCTAATTACCCCTAACCTCAAAATATATAACAGACAAGCTAAGCATTATTGAAATATAGATATTCCATAACCTATAAATCATCAGTATCAGATAGGTAGGTCAGGCTCGAGTCGAAATATCCTAACCTATAAACTCAAATCTAAATACTCCATAACATTAAAATTTTATTCTATAGACCTGCCAGCCTGAATTAAATCCAATTACCCCAAAGTGCACATTGTACCCTAGAGTGCACATTGTATATTACAGTATTTTACATTAATTGAATAATGTACATTATTTAATAAACATACCTGCGTCGACAATCTGTACTATACATTACTCTTTTCATAAAAAAAAATCACAATTTATTCTTCTAATATTATACTGGGATGCATTTTATTGTTTTATAAAGTATATATATATATATATATACTTTGTGTTGTTAACTCTATCGTAAAGAATGAAAAGCATCATTTATTCTTTTAATATTATTCGGACACTTTTCATACTTTTATAAAGAATGATTTCTCTACTTTATTCTTTTCGTAAAGAATAAAACGCGTCATTTATTCTTTTACTATAACTGGGACACCTTTTATGCTTTTATAAAGAATGATTTCTCTACTTTATTCTTTTTCTAAAGAATGAATGTATGCATTTATTCTTTCTAACGTCAATTTTTGTTGTTTAGACTTTAGAGTGTAGGATAGTTACCATGCACTGTATTTTCAGAGCATCGGTAACTTTAAGGAGAGGCAGGAGGGTTTAAACACGCAAACCGTATGACGGAGCGTCGTGTTTATGGAGGATTTTAGAATAAATAATAAATGATAGACAAAAGATAGTGAAAGGTATAGGAACTACAGAAATAAAAGATTCCAGTATAAGAATTTAGAATATTTAAAAGTGGGACTTACTTTTATTTAAAAGAATGAATAGTAAAATTCTCTCTCTCTCTCTCTCTCTCTCTTTCTCTCTCTCTCTCTCTCTCTCTCTCTCTTTCTCTCTCTCTCTCTCTCTCTCTTTCTCTCTCTCTCTCTCTCTCTCTCTCTCTCTCTCTCTCTCTATACCTGAACTTAAGTACTGGAGCTGGCGGATGGCGTTGTCCTCTGAGCTTGGCTTCGGATTGAGTGGTTGAAGTGATGGTTGCTGTTCCTGTTGGCTGATGAGATCGAACTGACTGTTGGGCTTGCTGAGTTGGGTGATGCTGCAGTCGAGATGCTCTAGGCTGCACCTCGACAGAGACTGATTGCTGAGAAGAAGCTTTGGAGGCTTGTGTCCTCCGGTCCTCCCCCTGACCTAGCCCTCTAGATTCTGGTGTGTAGGAGGAGAAAGTCGGGCCTTGCTATTTTAAGACATTTCGGCTGCACCCTCGATCTCTTCATTTTCCGTTGAGCGTCATTGGCTGATAAGCTTTTCTCTTTCTTCTTGGTCTTAACTCGATGATGCAGAGAGAAAGAGAGAGAAGGAAAAGCGTGGGAGAAAGAGAGAGTAGTTTCAATACACATTATATATAGTTATATACGTGTCTTAATACAAATATCGGAGTTCGTTATTGTAATAAATAATAATAACAATAATAATAATAATAATAATAATAATAATAATAATAATGATAATATAATCATAAGGATAACGATAATAATATAATAATAATTCTAATGATGGTTATACGGTTATTTATATTAACAATGATTATAATAAATAGTAAATTGAAACATAGGTATTTTATGCTAAACGTTAACATAATAAAATAATGTTAATAATATTAATAATGAAATATGATAAGGTTCTCATAAGTATATCGTAACAAAAATTATAATTTTAAATGAAATGTAAGATATAAAACGTAAAAAGATTCTTAAAAACATATTTTATAAACAAAATAAATGGACAAAATAATTAAATAATGAAACTACATTAAAAATAATATCCCATGCACAAAACATATATAGTCGCATGTGTGCACCGTGGTAATTCAAACATAGAGGATCCAGAAGTCTGGCTTATCTAACAGCAGGGCCTACAGTCGCTTCGCTCTATCGCAGCCCTCTTGAGGCGCTTTTCCAACATCTGTTTCTTGTGTGACGTACTGGCTTTTATTATCAATAAATAAAGGCCGAACGTTACGGCGTTTCTCGCGTCGCGCCGAGCGGTTTGCACGCGCGAGATTGTTTGCGTGGCTAAGGCAGGAAAGGGAGGCTTGGAGAGGAGGCGGTTTAGTGATCAGACTCGAGAGTCTGTTGTAGGTTTTAAATAATGTTTTATTATTTACCTTATATCGGTGATTTTTATTGAAGTAAAGAGGTCCTAACACAATTTCTTCAATTGCGCTCGTCGTTCGTGGATGCACGTGGGCGCGTCGCTGGTGCTTTACTTGCACGTCGAGTATAACAATTTTATTTTGAGCACGTTGCCCGAACTTGATTTTAACATGCGGTTTACAGGAGTAGCGACGATCTACACTCGGTGACTTGCACGGCAAGAATGATCTACTCGCAGGCAGACTTGCATGAGCTGAGGGCTCCTTCTTACTTCGAATATCGATATAATGGAAAACTCTTACAATAGGCAGGTGCGCGTTTCCCTGTGCGGCGGACCTCCCGAAAGTAAATTTATGCGCTTTGGTATAGCGACTTCGTCTCGGCTGACGGGCGACTTCTGGCCCCGAGTTTAAGAAAGAGGCTGCTTTTATTGCGGGTCCGCCCGGAAAATGCACACCTGTGTGTACAATAGATATTACTCTAGCCCTAGCTAGAATATTACTTTCGTCATAGCAACATCGGGTGACTAACAGTCAACCGAGTTTACCATAAAAAATGGAATATTCCGAGATCGGTATTAACTCGTTCGAATTCTATTTGGGATAATCAAACACAGGTGCTTAATTATTCCGAATAGAGCTCGATTGAGTTATTTGTCCTAACGTCTATATTAAATTTCGGTAGGATTCTATGTAAAAATCAAGAAGGAAAATGTTTATTTCGTAGAGACGTTACGAAATGAGAAGATAAAAATAAAGATAAAAAAAGAAGTATGAAATAGTTCATCACACTTGTAATGTGCGCACGTACAGTGTTATTGCTTCCAGGCATAAGGTTTGCAATTGCTTATCGAAGCCGTTGGCATTTTTGAGTATTTATTGCACTCTGATTATTTGTCTTAGCTCTGGGTAAAATCCTCAGCTTGCTTGCAGCTGTCGAACTCTTCCAGAGTCGAAATTATATATGCGCGTATACGAACGGAGGGAAAAAGAGAGTGGAAAAAAAAAACAACTATCAAAATGAAGCTTTGATATTCGTCACTGATTTGATTATTAGTGAATATACAGGGACGTGACACCCCCATCCTTAAACGGTTACTACTAGGTAGTGAAAGAATGAACGACGCCTAGTAAACGTATCCCTGCGCTCGAAGAAAATATATTAGATTGATTTTTATACTTAAATTTTATTCAAATTGGAATTATTTTTGGAATCTTTGAGGATAATGTATTTCTTGGACTATTTATTTTTTGTAGGCTCTTTTTAGAATCATATTAAAATTAATAATAGTTTTAATAACATTAATTTGATATAACATGTAAGAAATCTAGCAAGATATATGGACATTTGCATAAATTCACTTTATAATACTTGATAAAATTTCAACAAAATATTAAATCTTTTCAAAAAGATTCTTTGTTAGTGTTCTCATCAGTAGATACAGTGTATTAGAGTTTTATGAGTTATGAAAATAGATGTTTATTAACGAAATTACACGTATCTTAAACACATGCACATTCTGGCACTATTGTTCACTTTATTTCAGCTTGGTTGCCGATATGTTGTGGTTTAAAACCATTTGTACTGTCATTGTCATAAACTGACAACTTATTGTTCAATATGAAACCTTTCAACTTCTTAGATTACTTGTAATCTAGAATATTGATAGTTTTTTTTTTTCATTGCATTATTTCTTTAACTCAATTCAACAATTTATATTTTTTTATACGCATATAAACTTCTAAAAATAAGATACGAGTTAACAATCACTATCACTACGCATATTACACTAAATTACAAATACAGTCTAATTATAACAATATATTGTTTTCTTAATACGCAAATCCCAACTAACAAATCTTAATATAACATTATTTATATTTGAATCGCTACAAATTTACCTATTTTACTTCATAGTTTTTATAAAATGTAAAACGGATAATTTTTACTAAACGTATGCCACTTAATTATTACTTAACTAATGTATTCTCTTATAAACGCAAAAATATTAATAACTATATGTGGACACGGGAACGTCATAAAAAAATGTGAATACAAAGCTAATGCAACTATTGAAACGTTAAATAATGAAATTCTAACTTATATATTATTATTTATACATAAATTTTGGATTTGAATATACTTTGCATATAAGTTACAAAAATTATAAATACTTAAAGATATAGTTTATTAGATTACATGTAAATAATTATAAGATTATATTTTTCGAGTGACAGAATTAGATGTTAGCAATAAAGAAATTTTATAATCTATCATTTCAAATACTATTAACATTTGATAAGATTTTATCAGGATATAAAAGCACTGAAATTTTCTATCTATTTAGCTAGAAAATTTAACATTAGAGAATTTAGAATATATTTGTTTTTTACATAAAATAAATATTTGTAAAGTATAAATGATATATATTGGAACAAATTATAAAAATCTTAAGCATGACAATTTAATTACTATTATTTGTTGTATAATAATTTTAGATTTGAACGTACGTAAAGAATAAGTCACAGAACTTACAAAATTGTTGTTTTTTAATATGATTGATTTGTTTATATATAAATTTTATAAATAGTAAGTTTTGTTCAAATGGCAGAATTACTGGTTAACATTAAGAAATTTTACTAGTTCTAATTTATAATGTTTTACATATAATGTTTAATAAAAGTATAAATGCAAAAGTTATACAATTAAGACTCTGCATTACTAGAAATATAAAAATTATGAAATTTTAGAACTTTGGATGTGAAATAAATGTTTACAAAATATGCAAGATAGATATTGATACCTGAAACAAAAATTGAATTAGTATTTACTTATATAATCAACAAATATTATTCAGAAACGTGTTTCTGTTAAAATAATATTTTGTTTTTATTATTTTAATCTACATTTTTTTGCATTTGAATTCCCATTAATTTTATAACAAATTAGCTTACTTGTAGATTAATTCGCAAAATTATATTTATTTGTATCTATTTCACTGCAAAACTTATTGTAGGAAAGTTAGATTACTATTATGCTGTTATGTTATTGTTGATGCAATTAGGATATTATATTGTAAATTCAAACTGTAAAACAAAGTTTTAGATTCTTTTTTTTATTTGATTCATATTTTAATAGTGTATATACGATATTTGATTAATAAACGTAAGGGTAAATGAGTTAAATTTTACGAAGAAAATAATTACATAATCGTTATTATGTTTCACTAATACAAAATTTTTAAATCATACTAATTATATAATTATAGTTATTTATCACTAATTTTTATATTTCTTTTTTTTTTTTTTTTATAAAATACTTTAACTTTGAAACTTAGTTAGATTATGAAAAATTGGTTAATGTCAAATACATCAATTGTATATTAGCTAGACATAAGATTTAAGTTTTGATTTATCTGAGAGTTTGAAAAATGTTTCAAATATTTTTGTAGAATATCTGATATAATATAATCACGTAGTCTGTATATGACGCTTGAGTAAGACTTGTTCTTTTTACTCAAATTGGATGATTTTCTAGAATCGGAATGTTTATATTAGCAAGCTCTCGGGCAATTATTTTGTTATATCTACCGAACTTCGAATCTGAATTTGAAAAAGTAGTAACAACAGTATCTGCAAAGACATTAGATGTCTTCCTTGCAATGAATTTTAAATGTGAAATTCTGCAATTCTTCCTTTTAGATATCTTATTTATCTTCTTGGGAATAGTTTTGAGCTGTTTAATAGATTTAAATTTTGTCGGTTTTATTATGTTGGTTTTATTATTCATAATCTGATTTGAGAATATAATTGAATCATTAGTTACTCTTGGACAAACCTTTGAGTCTTTGACTTCATTTGGACACTGATATTTATTTACTATACTTAAACTTGATACTTCGACCTTCTTAGGGTTTAAAGGTAGATCGGAGTTTGTATCATAATCATCATTTGATTTACTGAAAACTGGCTTTGTATCAAACGAAGTCAATACTTTTGATTCATTAGTTTTTGTTAACAAATTTAAACTAATATTATTAAAAACTTTGTTCTCTTTTATGTTAGAAGTTAAACAATTGAAATTTTCGGAATTTTCACTTGATTTTAATTTTATGGGTAAATTATGATATGGCGTTAAAGAATTATTTGATCCTGGAGTTTTTCTTTCTTTTCTGATAGCAGTATGTTTAGCGTTTTCTTCGTCGATTTTACAATTATATCTTACTGTTAAAATGGCTTCGTTTAAATTTTTGAATTCCTTTACAACCTTAAATTTTATTTCAGGATTTAAACCTTGCATAAAAGTCTGTAATAATGTCTTATTTACGAATTGTTCTATAGGTTCATTAAGGCAAAAGCTACATTCGTTTATTAATTGTTTTTTTAAGTAAATAAAATAATTTGTATAGGTCTCAATTGTATCGGAAGAATGTAGGCTATTATTATATAGTGTTTCGAAAATTTGACTAACGTATATCTCGGAAAATTGGTCTTTCAATTCGACAAGAGTTTCAAACTGTTTGTTTTTTAATGAGTCTTGTGCTTTACCAATTATTTTAGATTGTATTATGTTTAGTATTATTGATTCCAATTCTAAATCATTGATCAAATCAGATAATTCATCGCATTTCTCTATAAAGTTCTTTAAATCGTAATGGCATTTAATTGTTGAAAATAAATAAATAAAATTGTTCATAAGTTTCAATTTTTCAAAATCAATATTAAATTTTGTGATAATACAAACAGGTATAAACTTTAAACTTTCATCTAACTGTTTTTCTATTTCTATAGCACGTTTTATCAAATCGTTAATGTTATTTATATCATGTAACTTATTTTTTATTTCGAGTTTCAATCCCGTTCGAAATTGTTTTATCATGGAGCCAGTAATAAATGAATGTGCTATGGATAAGAAGCTTTATTTAAAAACTTTGTTTTATACGCGTCGAAATAATCCTGTCCTAAATCTCGCAATTTTTTTCCAAAAAGAATAACTTTTTCATCGTTTAACTGCACTTGCTTATTAAGTTCATTCAAAAAAGAACTTTTCCATGCCTTTACTAGATCAATATTTACTGCCATTTTTTTTAAAAGAGAAATGATAAATGTCATTGGCGAAATCTCTTTAGCTTTTCACATGTACTTCATATTGTATTAGACTTCATTGGCTTTATATATAGTGAATTTACTGAAGAACTGCACATAACAAGAATAAACGATACATTTTACTTTCAAAAGTGCTATAAAAGATTATATATACACTTAATAATTTTCTTTATGTAAATATATACATGCTTTTAACTTGATCAGCTTGAACAACTAAAGGTAGATAGTAAACAGTTTTCTAGTCCTATTTTACAGATTTAGACTTGGACATTAAAGCTTCAAGATTTATAAAGGTTTTGCGGTTATAGAGAAAAATTAATACAACTTTCATAGTAATTTAAAAATAAGTGATTTTATCAGAAAAACAAAATTATAATTCAATAATAATAATGTATAATGAAAATAGAACTGAAATTGCAAAATAAACAGATTTTGTTGTGTAAGTAAATAAACCAAAGTAACTCAAAAATTAGCAAAAATGTTTAAAGTTAAAATAATCTTTATTACAAAAAGAGTGAGTTCTGATTAACCTGATATATTATTAAGCAAGTACATTTTCTATCGGTTCAAAATACTCTATAATAATTGTATTTAAAAGTTATTAACTTAAAAATAATATTTTTGTTTAGCTATATAAGATTTCGATAATAAGTATCAACACTATGATTATTTGAATTAAAATTAAACTGTTGTAATTTATATCATAATACTATAAAAACAAAATTCTAAATGAACATTGATTTCTAAATAGTTAAATATTTCTATTTATTTTGTATTTTTTTTTTTAAATAACAATAAGATCTATCTTCAAGAGATTACAATAAAAATTGGAAACAAACTAATGTGTAGATATAATATAAATATTAAGTTATAAGAGAGTAAACCCTGAAATTATCTTTAAAACGAGAATTTCTTCACTAAAACCTATTTTAGGTAATTAGTTTAAATATTTTTATGAATGTTCCACTTAGTCAATGAATCAGGAATCGACTTATTACCCTTTCAATGTATATTCAATATTCAATATATTCAATATTCCAGCGAGTACTGAAAACACAATAAGGATTTTGACTGATTTTAGATTACGCTGAGCTATTAAGTCAAAAGTATCGTTCAAACACCTGACGTGTAAGCCTATTTTTTTGTATACATATTTTACTGAACGAATTATTTTATGAGAACGTCTGGCAAACTCGGTAGGGGTTTTTTTTTATATTGTTTTAATGGTGTAAAAAAATTAAATGCAGGTTGCAAATATAATTGAAACTAATACTTAATTAAAACCGATTCGAAATTTTGTAATATAAATTGATTGAAGAATACAACAACAAAAAATTGTATATAATATTTTTTTAAAAGATTTTGACAGAATTCCTAATAAATTGCTTAACAAAATCACGCTGATTTAGACAAATTTTTATTTATTGTTACAACAAGTTCATTAATATATGGAGCTAATGGATTTATTATTCACTGAAAAGCATCAAATATACGCGGATTTAATTAATATCAAATTGCCTTTGCTTCGAATTTAGGCAGATTTGGATTTAATAGTTAAAAAAAATAGCTCAAGATTTAGTAAAATTTCGAGATTTAATAAATGCAAATTTGACAGATTTCGATTAATACAATTGGTTTAGGAACTTTTATTTGTCTTAAAACAACACAACTTTACAAGGGATTCGAGATTCAGTAGTTCTTAATATATTCGAGAGATATTTTTTTTTATTAATGCTGGATTTAAGCTGTCTTATTTTTTTTTTTAAATAACAGAATAATATTTTCTATATACCTTTTCAGGCTGATAAAATATACTTTGAAAAATAACTGGTTTAATAACTGATTTAGTATTTAATTCACGGAGTTAAGCAGATTTTATATTATATATTTCACAATAAAACCCATTTACAGTTTAGCAAGATCAATAAAATAGTAATAAAATAAGCAGATTTAGGCGGATTTTGTAATAACAGATTTAGAGCGTTTTTCACAGATTTAGCACAGACGGGTTTTGATTGACAGATTTAGTTTTCACGGATTTAGAACAACTTTTTAATACACAGATTTAGTACAACGTTTTGATACACGGATTTAGTAGCAACTTTCTATTACACTGATTTAGTAACAACTTTTTAATACACTGATTTAGTAGCAACTTTCTATTACACAGATTTAGTAACAACTTTCTAATACACGGATTTAGTAGCAACTTTTTTAATACACTGAATTAGTAGCAACTTTTTTAATACACGGATTTCGTAATTTTTACTCTGATTTAGTAATAAAATAATACGAGATACAAGCAGATATGAGAAATATTTTAATTAATGCGGATTTAAGCAGATTTAGTATTTTTGAATAACTGAATAAACAAATTTAGTATGATTTTTTTGATTTTTTTAATAACTACACCAATTTAAAACAGATTTCGAGATTAGATTTTAACAGATTTAAGCAGAATAAAGAAAACGGATTTAGGCTGATTTCGACAAATTACTTAAAAAAAAAAAACAATTTTGGTCGAACAGATTTAGCACAGTTAAACAGATTTAGTATATTCAAATTGATTTAGTATTTATAGCAGATTTAGTAGATTTAAGAAGATTTAACACATTTAAACATATTTAGTATATTCAATTTGATTTAATATTTATAGCAGATTTAAAAGATTTAAGCAGAGTTAACATATTTAAACAGATTTAGTATATTCAAACTGATTTAATATTTATGGCAGATATAGTAGATTTAAACAGATTTAACACATTTAAACAGATTTTGTATTTATTTATTTATTGAAAACCAGAAAGAGATACAGTTTATATACAAACTGCAAAACCCTGCAGAGGTAAACTTAGTTACCTATACGCAGGTCTGGTATTAAGACATAACACAAAAAAAAATTATACAAAATATTAAATAAAAAAAAAAAATATATATATATATATATACTTAATACTAGCGTAAAACTATATAAATATATATATATATATATATATATATATATATATATATACTTAATACTAGCGTAAAACTAAAACTGACTTAAAAACTAAGCATATAAAATTTTAGTTTCTTAACAATTTTCGTATTTTTATATAAAGCACTAAATTATATACAAAACAGTAAAATTGTATCACAGCGCTTCTTAATTAGATCTTATCCAATCTTTAGCAACTTTTTATGAGAATTTTTAGTTATATTTAAAGTTTTAAACTCATTTTGTAAATTGTTAAAAGTTGTAATTGCTTTTTTAAAACTATTTTTGTCGCTAACCCTTTTGCTATTTTGAGGTATAGTTAAGTTTTTTCTCCTAGTTATACTAGTTGATGCAAGATATTGGCTTTCTAGGTCTGTATAATGATATTTTAACGCCTCAAAAGTAAATAGTTGTTCCAAGTTCATAGGATTATCTTCAACAAAATTGTTCTTATTAATAACTTTCAAACTTTTTTTCTGTAATTTTTACAATAAATCTCTATTATTTCTATAAGCTCCACCCCAAGCTAATATTCCATAACTTATTATACTATGAAAAAATGCATAATATATCATTCTTAATATTTCTGTTGGCATTGATTTGGCAATTTTATAGAAAATATAGACTAGATATTTCGTTTTTTGTATTATATATTGAACGTGTTTATCCCACTTCAGATTGTAGTCAAATACTATTCCCAAATATTTTCACTTTTATACTCTAGTTATATTTCTATCCTTAATATTAATATCTATTTTAGTTGGAACACTATCGATGCAGTTACCATAGGTTATAACAACAGTCTTCTCAACATTTAAAGATACTTTGTTTAATGCTAACCACTTATCAATTTTTATTAAATACTTATTCATAGTTGTTTGCGCTTCACTCCAAGTATTACCATTTGCTATTATTGCAGTGTCATCAGCATATGACAATATTGTCTCTAGGGGGATCACTTTCAGGATATCATAAATGTATAGTATAAAAAGTAGAGGTCCTAATATTGTGCCTTGTGGAACACCCGTATCTATTAACATGCTATCACTTTCATTAACATTTATTTTAACTACTTGATATCTATCATTAAGATAACTTGAAAGTAGATCCAACGCCTTTCCTCTTATTCCTAAACAATAAAGTTTATCTAATAATATTTTATGATCTACAGTATCAAAAGCTTTTGCTAAATCTAGAAATGTTATAAGTATCGGTTTACTTTGATCCAAGTTATTGTATAGTGTATTTGTTATGTAATTGAGAGCATTCTTTATATCTATTTTTTTCATAAAATCAAATTGGTGTTCAGATATTATATTACTTTTTTTAATAAAATCATAAATTCTGTTATATAAAATTCTTTCAAGAATTTTAGCTACATTTGGTATTAATGAAATAGGTCTATAATTTGATATATTATGCTTCTCTCCAGACTTGTATATAGGAACAATTTCCGCTTTTTTTAGTGCATCAGGCCATACAGCGTTTTCAATACAAGAATTAAATAAATGCGCTAAAGGTTCAGCAATATTGTTGCAAAGTATTTTTAAAGTTTTGGCATTTATTTTGTCAACTCCTCCATTTTTTAATTTCAAATTATTAATAATACTTGCAACCCCATGCGCACTAGTTGGTTTTAAGAAGATGGAGCTTGCATTCATATCTGGTAATTTTAAATCAGGATCCGAATATTTATCAATTTTCTCACTCAATTTTTTACCTGTTTCACAAAAATACTTGTTCATATTAGCTATTAAACGTTTATCTGTTATTTTCTCACTATCAACTTTAATATAATTAATAGTATCATTAGATTTAATTTTTTTCCCTATTTTTGTGTTTATAATTTCCCACAGTTTTTTGGGATTATTTGTATTATTTTGGATCAGACTTTTATCGTATTTGACTTTTGCATCTGTAATTACCTTATCTAATATTTTGGCATATCTTTTGTACTGCTCTTTAAGTTGATCATTCTCACGATCCCTCTGCCATAAATTATACAAAAATTCTTTAGTATTACACGATTTTATTATAGCATCTGTAATCCAGTTCTTCCTTTGTTTCTTATTATCTTTCCTCAATTTTATTTTTGCTAATTCAGTGCATTTTTTTGTTTCGCTTAACAGTGTATCAGTAGCAATATTAGGATCATGTATTGACATAGTTCGATTCCAATTTATTGTCTTGGCAATGTTTCTTAATTTTTTATAGTCTATTATTTTAGTGGGTGCTTTACTTTTAGTCTTCATCTTGTTTATAGCAATAAAAATAGGGTAATGGTCTGTTAAAGAATGTTTTAATTTATATGTAACTGTACTTAGGCTATTAGTTTTAATGAAGATATTATCAATACAAGATCCTTTACAGTTTCCTATAGGTGGCCTTGTAATTCCCACGAAACCAGGAAAATATCCATTTTGTAAGAAGTTACAGAGGAATTCTTGACTAATATTATCAGATTCTAGTTAATCAATATTAAAATCACCTATAACTAAATGATTTGTATTTCTCTTATTATTCAAGAACTTGTTTAAATCTAGAATGAATTCTGCCTTAGGTATGTGATGAGATCTGTATACAGCGGAAAATTCCATACTACTGTTATCACTTAATGTGATATGAGTATTTATTATTTTGATCTTTCCATACTTAATAATTTTAGTTTTGTGTACAATATTCTTATCAACAAAAACCATGACACCATCATTCTGATTTAAGTTACTTTCATTATAATAACTATTATATCCCTCTAAATCGTGTATTTTATAATTTACTTGTACAAAAGTTTCAGTGCATATAACAATACATGGTCTACTAGTTAGACTTTGTAATAGAATTTTTAACTTATCAAAATTTGCAGACATACTTCTTATATTTACATGCATTATAATATCATTTTTATTGTTAATGATTTTATTTAGACAATTGATATTGTCACATGTTTTTTCCTTTTGAATAGAGTCTTTTTGTATTTTATCAAGAAATTCAAAATCCATATTTAATTATTTAAAACTTAAGTCTTTGTATTTTTTCTTGTGCTATTTCTTGTTACTATTTGTTGTTTTTGCTGCTGTTGAAAATTTTGTTGTTGTTCTTGTTGCTGTTCTTGCTGCTGTTGTTGCTGCCGTTGTTGGTTTTGTTGCTGTTCTCGCTGTAGTTCTTGCTGCTGTTGTTGCTGTTGTTGAGAAAATTTCTCACTTTGCATATTGTTTGCATTCTCTTTTTGTTGGTTATTTATCTTCAGTTCATAATGCTTCAGTATTGTATACACTGTTGGTAATATAGGTATCACAGGATAATCAGTGTTTCCAATTAATTTTTTAATCTTACTTTTTATTATTTCGCATAAATTTATATCTGCTGCATTATGACACGTATTAAAAACTGTATTAAATTTATTATTGCTGTAACTGCAGTTTATACATACTAATACTTCATTATCACACTCAATAGTTTTGTGATTTTTTGCACACTTAAGGAATGTTATTGTATTATTGCACTTTGTACCATTGCGTCCCAACCTACCACAGTTGAAACATGTTTTTATATTTATCAGGTCAAAAACTCTACAGCTTTGACATCCAATAAAGATTCTGTTCTTGTTATCTCTGATGTTTTTATAAATTTCAGGTGTCACTTCCACTAAAACGGTACTGAGTCTTGTCGTCTTGTTTGTATACAAGTGTAACACCTGAGCTTTAGTATTAAAATTTGCGAAATTCCTTATGTTTATATCTTCCTCAATTTCATTCTCATCCATATTCATATTCTTATCAATTCCAACTATTTTAATTTTTGGATTATTTAATTGTTCTATTTTCAATTCATAATCTCCACCTAGGCTGTTCTTTAATAAACTTTCAGCATTTTCAAAACAGTCATTATTCATACATTTAATAACAATCTCATCTTTATTTTTGCTGTATATTTCTTTTGTTTGAATGCTTTTCTCATCTATTAAACATTTTACTATACTTTTTTTTGACATCTGTTTGTCTTGCATTATTTAAGGTTTTGACTATAAGTTTTGGAACTCGAATTTGTAGAGGTTTCACAGCACTTGTTATTTCAGCAAAAGATTTATTGCTTCTTTGGTAACTTTTTGTTTTCCTATAATTTCTTTTAGTAGATCATTGTTTTCTACAAGTTCTCTGTTAAGTTGTTTTAATAGTTCATTTTCTTTTTGCATGATTTCAAGATCAGCTGCACTATCTCTCACTGTTGAGTTCAGTAGGTCTTGTGATTTACACTCTAATTCCTTAAGTATTTCCTTCCTTATTTCTTCTGATTGCCTCGATTTTATTTGTGCAATCATTGCCTTCGTTGATTCACTCAAAACCTCTTCATCAACTTTTGAGGTTCTGTTTCTGTGTTCTTGGCATATTATTAGACTTTCACTAATAAAAATTAGACTTTTATGTTTTACACAAGTTTGGTGGTACGCATTATCACATATAATACAAATATCTGTTGTTACTTCATTCTGTGAGTGACATTTCAGAAACTTTTCACTGTTCTTATGCGGAGGATCTCTCCCTCCCGCCGCCATGTTGAAACTATATATTCAAACAGATTTAATATTTATAGCAGATTTAGTAAATTTAAGCAGATTTAACACATTTAAACATATTTAGTATATTCAAACTGATTTAATATTTATAGCAGATTTAATAGATTTAAGCAGAGTTAACACATTTAAACAGATTGATTATATATTCAAACTGATTTAATATTTATGGCAGATATAGTAGTTTTAAACAGATTTAATACATATAAACAGATTTAGAATATTCAAACTGATTTAGTATTTACAGCAGATATAGGAGATTTCTGCAGATATAAACGCATTTAAACAGATTTATTATATTCAAATTGATTTAGCATTTATAGCAGATTTAGTAGATTTAAGAAGATTTAACACATTTAAACATATTTAGTATACTCAATTTGATTTAATATTTACGGCAGAAAGAGTAGATTTAAACAGATTTAACACATTTAAACAGATTTAGTATATTCAAACTGATTTGTATATATAGAAGATTTAGTGACTGAGATTTATAAAAGAATTAGATTTATATATAAAAAATTTTTCCACTGATTTAAGCAGATTTAGATTTTAATATCGAAAGAATTTTAAATAATAATAATAATCAATCAAATAAAATGACAGTCATCTACAAGAAGAAGAAGAAAAAGAAAAACATATATTTTTGTAGAAGGACAGACAGACAGACAGACAGACAGCGTCAGACAGCTACAGACAGACAAACGGACAGAGAGACATACATATAGACAGACTGGCTGACACCGACAGACAGACAGACTTAAAGACAGACAGACAGACAGACAGACAGATAGACAGACCGATAGACAGACAGACAGACAGACAGATAGACAGACAGACAGACAGACAGACAGACAGATAGACAGACAGATAGACAGACAGATAGACAGACAGACAGACAGACAGCGAGATACAGATATACAGACAGACAGGCAGCGAAACACAGACGGACAGCCAGACAGACAGACAGACAGGCACCGACCGAGAGACAGATAGTCTGATAGACAGACAGCCAGACAGACAGACAGACATATAGGCAGACTGGCTGACACCGATAGACAGCCAGACTAAAAGACAGACAGACAGACCGCCCGCCAGCGACAGACAAACAGACAGACATACTGACAGAGTGACAGACAGATGGACATGCATAAAATGAGAGACCGACAGACAGACAGATTTAACGACAGACAGACAAACAGATAGACAGCGACAGACAGACCGACAGACGCACAGACAGAAAGACAGACAGGCACCGACGGAGAGACAGACAGTCTGATAGACAGACAGTCAGACAGACAGACAGACATATAGACAGACTGGCTGACACCGACAGACAGACAGACTTAAAGACAGACAGACAGACAGACAGACAGACAGACAGATAGATAGACAGACGGACTAACAGAGAGACAGACAGCGACAGACAGACCGCCAGCGACAGACAGACAGACAGACATACAAATAGACAGACAGACAGACAGACAGGCAGACAGACAGACATACAGGCATACACACATTCAGAACGACATAGACAAACAGACAGACATACCGACAGAGAGACAGAGAAACAGACCGTCAGATATACAGACAGACAGAAATACAGAGACAGACACACAGGCAGACAGACATAAAGACAGACAGACCGACAGACAAACAGCGACAGACAGACAGACAAACAGACAGACAGATAGACAGACAGACAGTGACCGATAGACACCGAGAGACAGACAACGACAGACACACAGTCTGACAGACACACAGTCTGATAGACACACAGTCTGACAGACACACAGTCTGATAGACACACAGTCTGACAGACACACAGTCTGACAGACACACAGTCTGACAGACACACAGTCTGACAGACACACAGTCTGACAGACACACAGTCTGACAGACACACAGTCTGACAGACACACAGTCTGACAGACACACAGTCTGACAGACACACAGTCTGACAGACAGACAGTCTGACAGACAGACAGTCATTCAGACAGACACGGACAGGCAGACAGCGAGAGTCAGACAGACAGCGACAGACAGACAGAAAGACAGACTGTCAGACTCCGACAGTTAGACAGACTTAAAGACAGACAGACAGCGAGATACAGATATACAGACAGACATACAGATAGACATCCAGACAGTCAGATAGACAGCGACTGGCCGACAGCCAGAGGGTGAGAGAGAGAGACAGACAGATAGACGGGCAGACGGACGTAAAGACAGACAGACACCGACGGACAGACCGACAGCGAGATACGGACATACAGACAGACACCGACAGGCACACAGTGAGAGAGAGAAAGAGAGACAGACAGCAGCACACAGACAGACAGACAGACAGATAGACAAACAGGCATACAGACTGACAGACAGACGGACAGACAAACAGACAGACAGCGATAGACAGACACACAGACAGATATACAGACCGATAGACAGACAGACAGACCGACAGACAGACAGACAGACAGACAGACATGCACAGAATGAGAGACCGGCAGACAGTCAGACAGACAGACATACAGGCATACACACATTCAGAACGACATAGACAAACAGACAGACATACCGACAGAGAGACAGACAGACAGAGAGACAGAGAAACATACCGTCAGATATACAGACAGACAGAAATACAGAGACAGACACACAGGCAGACAGACATAAAGACAGACAGACCGACAGACAAACAGCGACAGACAGACAGACATAAAGACAGACAGACCGACAGACAAACAGCGACAGACAGACAGACAAACAAACAGACAGATAGACAGACAGACAGTGACCGATAGACACCGAGAGACAGACAACGACAGACACACAGTCTGACAGACACACAGTCTGACAGACGCACAGTCTGACAGACGCACAGTCTGACAGACGCACAGTCTGACAGACGCACAGTCTGACAGACGCACAGTCTGACAGACGCACAGTCTGACAGACGCACAGTCTGACAGACGCACAGTCGGACAGACGCACAGTCTGACAGACGCACAGTCTGACAGACACACAGTCTGACAGACAGACAGTCTGACAGACAGACAGTCAGACAGACAGTCATTCAGACAGACACGGACAGGCAGTGAGACGGCCTGTACCTATACCCTTATTATCAAGAACGGTACCATTAATTATTATTGTTAATGTTAATATGATATTAACATTAGTAATTATTATAAGCAAAATAAATTAGTTAATACATTTAGGATATAAAAAAAACGTAGTATTAATTAAAAGTTAGTTTTTTATAAGAAATCATTTAATTAATTATTTAATTATTGCGGAAATGATTCGGTTTTATATTTGTTAACTAAGATGATACGGCGGGGCCAACGTAATGGCTAAGAACGCGCGCGTGTGCATATGCACACACGAGCGCGCAGACATACGAAAGCGTGTTCAGCGAGGAGCAACGAATTCGCGAATATTGGAAGAGTGGGGATTCGCGAATATCGTGAGAAGGAGGACGGGAGCGAGAGAGATGGAGAGAGTGGGCTCGGGTATATATCGGCGACGCACAGCCGAGGAAGCACTGAGTTTTCTCTGACCTCTCAAGCCGTGGCTAGCCAGCGTGCAGGCCTCGCGCTCGGGATACTAGGGTTAACTCGGGCCGCTTCTTGTGGTGAACACACGGTGATGTGGCGAATCCTCGCCTATCTACCGCGTGTAATCTCTCTCTTTCGCTTCCCTCTATCGCAACTCCACTCCTCTTTAATTGTACTGTTACCCTCAATAAAAAACCAAGTTTCACACTAATAATTATAACTCATTTTTCCCCGCCTCCACCTATTATTCGGGTGCGCCGGACGTCCTTCAGTAGCCACTGGAGGGTGAAACGCGCTAACGAATTTCATAAAAGGCATAGCTCGGTGCGGCCAACGCGCTGCCCGAGACTACGTCTTCAGGGTTTTACCCGAGAAAAGCGCGCGGGTGCCTTTCTCGGGGTTTTGACTGCTTGCCCGGCGGAGAGCTAACGCGCCCTCCTGCTGGTTCGAGTTAGCATACCAAAACCCAAAGCACAATTGCACTTCTGCAGCTCCGACCTCGGCGGCTGCAGGAGCGTAACTATCAGGGGGAATTCCGGAAGAGGTTGTTTCTCGCGCACTTCTTCGGGTCCGTACGCGAACCGCGTGTAACAAAAACACAACTGGAAAACGAACTCTCCTACGTTGGAGTAGAAGAACGGCTTAAGTCCGTCACATTGGCGCCCGAGAACAGGGACTCGAGGGAAAAAAACACGTAGAAACAGCCTTAAATGATTCCGGAATGGGACGGGACGTTCACAGAAACGCGTATACATTCGCGTATTACAGACACGCAAAAATTGATAAATCGGTTAATTAAGATTGATGAGGAGAGATGGGGAACGATATTAAGTCTTGGCGAGGAAGTACGAAATTTAAAAACAGAGAATGATAATTTAAAGAATAAAATTGCACATCAGCGTCAAGACATGCAAAATCTATGGAAGTCGTTAGATGAGGCGATACAAGTTGTCAACAAATTAACGATAAAAACCGAAAAATTGAGTTGCCATCTGGGAATAGTTACAGGAAAAATGATAACAAAATTCGGGAAATTCGAAAAAATACAGCAGGAACAAGATGATAAGATCATTGAGCTCACGCGCCGTATAAATTCTTTAAAAATTGAATAAATTTAATGAAGGGAAAGGTCAATCCATTTTTTGCAAAACGAGCGAAAATTTAAATGATAGATGAAAAATTAGGTCATTAAAATTATGATTTCTGGCGGATATTTATATCAATAAAAATATATTATTTATAAAAATAAAATATTTTACAAGTATTTTTTTATTAATATTTTTTCTTATAAAAAAAATACAAAATGCCGCAAAATAAAAGGTTATCGGGGGCGTTTATGACAGACATCGAGACGACAGCTCCCGTGGAGAGTCTCGATGATGAGCAACGTAAGCACCGCGATTGGGAAAAGGCAGTTTCCGAGGAATTAAAATGCCTAGATGAGAGACAGGACGAATTAGAAAGTAAAATTACTAATTTAGTTAAAACTCCGGATGGACTAGAGTTACCTCCTTTAAATACTTCACGTATTGAAGCGATAAATACCGATTTAGTTGCACGCATAAATGCACTGTCAGACTTGTTAAAAAAAACCCAAGACGCGAGCACCGCAGAAACGCAGCGGGGCGCGAAACTAGAAGCGGCCGTGAAAGCCTTAGAAAATCGTGTCAAAATACTGGAAACGGAAAATGATAATTTAATAACGGAAAATACAGAGTTATATTCAAATTACGAGAAGTTGAGTAAACAATTTGAAGATAGTGATAGCGGGGGAGAATTGAAAAAATACTTAATCGCGCGATTAGATGAGGTATATGAGAAAAACGAACAGGCGGTTAAAAAACTCGAAAATTCGATCAACAAAAACAATGCGGGGCGTGCCAGTTCGGCAGGGACCAGCGGAAGTGAAGCATCGAGAAAAATAAAATTAAATATACCTAAATTTAAGGGGTTACCCTCGGAAAGACCGATGAAATTTATATTTGAGTTAGAAAACTATTTTACATTAATACGGCCGGATGCCGATGAAACACTATGTGTAATTTCGCAGGCACTAATAGACGATGCTCATAACTGGTGGTACCTGCAGGAGGGCCAAATAAAAGATTACGACGATTTTTTAAACAAATTCAAAGAGAGGTACTGGAATTCGAATATGCGACGAGTGGCGAAAAGAAAAGTAGAGTTCGGGCAGTGGTATGCTTCAGCGTCCATGAATCGCGTAAATTACGCGATTTATATCCTGGGATTAACGAAAGAACTTGAACTCGAATTACCCGAGGAAGACCTGGTATTAAAAATCGGCGAGCATTTTGAGAGGAGTATCAGGTTAGCTATAGCAGGGCAAAGGGTAAAAGATAAAAATAGTCTATTGAAAATACTAGCAGAATACGACAGCGATGATCAACGCACAAAAGGCGACCGCGCGCCCGTTAACACGGTAGAAACAAAAAAATTCACGAGTAACGCGCCGAGCCAATCCGCGGCTCCTGTTGCAAATACGGAAGGTAAAAAACCTTGGCAAACGAAAAATATAAGTGCCATGCAAAATGCGAAACCAACCGAAAGTCAAAGAACCGGGAATAATACGTATAAAAATCCTAAAAAATGGGAAAACAACCAAACCAATAAGTGGAGAGATAAGAAAGATCAATCGGACATAAACGTGTTCGATATAGATATCAGCGATGTTCGAAACCCGGGAAACGGGGATTAGTTGCGTCACGTAATTCGGATCTAGAAGTAAAAAATAGACGGGGCGCAACTGAGCACTTAAATGTAGCTTCTATAATAGAAGACCCGCGGGAAACATTATTATACGATGTAGAACCCGCTGGAGAAAATACCGAAACCACGTGTTGTCCGGAAATCAGCATAAGCGTATACGGAAACGAAGTAAAAGCGTTAATCGACACGGGGAGTGAAGTCACGGCGATTTCAGAAGAATTTTATTACGCAAATATTAATAAACTTAAAGAATGCCCTACACTACCTATAAGTGGAAAAGTCATTAAAGGCGCGACGGGGGCAAAATCGGCGAGATTAAAGTTCCAAATACTGCTAAGTATAACTATCGGAGGATTAGAGGCAAAATTAATAATTCTAGTAGTGCCAAAATTGGTAAAACCGTGTATCATCGGGTATGACTCAATAAAAGCGTTAAAAATGCTAATTGACACGGTAAATCAAAACTTATTATTTCAAGTAAATCAGAAAGACGGTGTTATCGGTTACACAGATAGGCGGTTCGCGTCGAACGAATATACGTCTCTGTGCATCGAGCATGCAAATGAGTACCTCGAAAATGAGGTAGAGCTCAGGAATCACTTCGACGAGGACGATGGAAAATGTACGGAATCCCGCGAAGAATCGTACGATATCTCAGTAGAAGAAATCGACGATAAAGTAAATTTATGTGAAAATCTAAATGAATCACAAAAAATAAAATTAAAAGAATTACTTGTAAAATATAAAAAAGTGTTTGAAAAAAAACCCGGTTTGCTAACTACCTATGAGCACGAGCTAATTTTGAAGGACGATACACCCTTCTATACTAAGCCCTATCCTATACCACTAGCATATCGCGAGCAGGTAAAAAAGGAAATAAACCGAATGTTGGAATTAGGAATTATTAGGCGCTCGACCAGCCCGTATATTAACCCAGTAGCCGTAGTTAAAAAAAAGGACGGTTCTGTGCGATTATGTTTAGACGCTCGAAAACTGAACGCGCGGCTTATTGATGATTACGAGGGGCCGCCAGGCGTTGAGGAGGTATTGCAAAGATGCGCGGGAAAGCCGATAACAAGTACCTCAGACTTCACGTGTAGTTATTGGCAGGTAAAGCTCGCGGAGTGGTGCAAAAAATATACGGCTTTTAAGTGTGATAATCACATTTATGAGCATAACGTGGTACCCTTTGGGATAAAAACTAGCGGATCAGCCTTAATTAGAGGACTAGATCAAACAACGTCAGATTTTGACGAATTTTTAGTATTGTTTGTGGACGATATGGTGATAAAATCAAAAAATTTCGAAACACACCTGTCGCATTTAGCTGCGCTGTATGAAAGACTCTTAGCCCATAATCTAAGATTAAATTTTAAAAAATCAAACTTTATGTGCGAGGAAATCGAATTTCTAGGCCACTTTATATCAGCACACGGAATCAGGCCGGATCCCGAGAAAATAAAATCAATAAAAAATTTTAAAAGACCCCGTAATGTAAAGGAGTTACAGAGTTTTCTGGGGTTTGTCAATTTTTACACTAAATTCGTAAAAAATTATTCGCACCACACAAAACCTTTGATTGAGCTGCTTAAAAAGGGTTCATTTTTTGATTGGACCGCAGTGCAACAAAGAGCTTTTAACAATATAAAAGAAATTTTTGATGAAAACATTATTTTAAAATACGCAGACCCGAAACGGCCTTACATACTTTCCACCGACTCTTCGGATTTTGCGTGCGCCGCGGCACTATCGCAATTAAATGACGAGGGTGAAGAAGAAGTCGTGTGTTTTGTAAGTAGAACTTTAAAAGGGAGCGAGGGCGCATACTTTACCACTGAGAAAGAAATGGTTGCATTAGTATGGGCATTAAAGAGATTGGACACGTTTTTACGGGGGGCAATAAATATTTACGTGAGGACAGATCATGAAGCTCTGGCCTTTTTAAAAACATGCAAGTACCGTAATGCCAGGTTACAAAGATGGAATTTAGCGATACAAGACTTTAATATCGACCCGGAATATATACCGGGCAAAGAAAACGTCGTCGCGGACTATCTAAGCCGCGTCACCGATTTAGAGCCGAACCGCGCGGAAAAAACTGAAATAATTATAGCCGCAGTGGTACAACAAAAGCCAAGCCCGGCGTTAATCAATTTGTGTAAAAATATGGACAAATTACAAAGAAGTGAGCCATACGCGTCTCAGATTATGGAAAAACTAAGGGCTGGGGACGCTAAAATAAAAAAGAAATTCGAAATTCGAGAAAATATATTATATAGAATTATGATTAATTGTGCAAAAATATATATACCAGAGGGGAACTTAAAACCACTTGTAACGGAGGTACACGTGATATATGGACATGTGGGGCCGCGAAAAGTATATAAAATAATTTTAGAGCATTTTTACTCACGAAATTTACGAAAAAGGGTAGCTGAAATACTAAAAACGTGTGATACATGCCAAAAAACTAAATATTTAACGCAGCGATATGACGAAATCACGCAACCTATATTAACTAATAAACCGCGAGAAATGTTATCGATAGACTTTTTTGGTCCCTTACCCGTGTCGAGAGGGGGTGTAAAATACATTTTAACTACTATAGACGTATTCAGTAAATACGTAGTATTTTATCCTCTAAAAAAGGCGAACACGACAGCGGTAATTAGAAAATTAATGAATGATTACATACCAACTTATGGGAAACCGGAGGCAATAATATCAGACCATGGGACGCAGTTTACGAGCAAAAAATGGATTGATACATTAAAAAACGAGGGGATACGCATAATATATTCATCTATCAGACACCCTCAAAGTAACATAATCGAGCGTGTACACCGAGAATTGGCAAGGTTTTTACGCACTTTCGTAAAGGATAAACACGGCGGGTGGGCTCTGTATATTCGAAAAATTCAAAACATTATAAATGAAATCCCTCATGAAACGACGAACCAGCCACCTATCTTATTGCATATGGGCCATAAGCCAACAAGGATATGGGAAAAATATTTAAAAATACCAGAAGAGGACAACGATGTGTCCCGCGACAATAGAATATCACTAGCTCGCGACTATGCGCACAAATTCTTAAAGAATAGAGCAGCGAAACGGAATGCGAATAAAACACACTTTAAATTTAAAGACGGCGACAAAGTGTTAGTGAAAGCTTTAAACGTATCGGATGCGGAGAACGGCAAAATAGCAAAATTTTTTGATGTTTTTGAAGGGCCATTTATCGTGCAACAAGACGTGGGAATCGATACGTATTTACTTTACGACCCGGTATTAAAAAAAGAACGGGGAAAATTTCACTTGGCAAATTTAAAACCGTATTACAGTGAGTAAGTAATCAAAAGAAAAATCTATTATTGAAACAAAAAATTGACAAATTAGATAAACTAGAATAAACGTTTATAGTATAAACTTGTTTTTGTTCACACGAAAATAATCATAAATTGGGCAAGTGAAATTTGATACCGTTAGGGTATTCTCTCTGTGGCACGGTCAAATAAAATTTTCAAATTTTTTCTCAAAAATTCAAACTTTTTTTGGGGGGCAGTAGGGAGAGAGAAACACACAATAGAATAGAACAGGCTTAAGAGTTTATAAATTTTAGATTTAAACAAATGTAAAAGAGCATAACATGTAATTAAGCGAAAAACAAAAACACATATGTAAAAACGAAATGTAATTATTTAAATAATGCAGAACAGAACATTATAAACAAAAAGAGGCACCGTGAAATCGGCCCAATACATAATTAAGGTATATGCATTATTAAAATGAATTAAGTAAACAAAGAGACACTTGAACCATAAAATAATAGAATACAATAATTCAATGAGTGCACGTATATATTGGACACCACGTGTATACACGTATACGTGCAAACATCAATTAAAACAAATTATAAAATTAAAAATAAAAGAGGCACCGTGAAATCGGCCCAAAGAAAAAAGAATATGGTTCAAAATACTCTAAGAAAACAATGTAGCGAGAAAGAATAGAATTAAAAGGTAGATAGAGATAGGGACAAGAAGAGAGCCAAATCGAAGAAACATGCGATGTTTTCGGAGAAACACAAGCAGGGAGGACCGCAGGTCCGGTACACGCATGGGAGAATTCAAACGTAAACAAGGAGCTGGCACGTGTGCGAAAATTCGGCAGAAGGGAGGGGAAAAGCCGAGGTGACGAGTCAAGGTGCAAGACAAAAGGACCTCACAGTCGATTTAGATCAAGCATCATGTGCGAAACCCGAAACGCGACCCGCGACGTAGCGACGAGTACCGAAAGGTACGTGCAATTCGGTATGTGCGATCAGGAGACGGTCGTGTGCGAAAGAGACCTAGCGCTGGGAAGCGGGTACCATAGGACGGTGCCATATAAAACGACACGCATCTCCTGCGTACGCTTTAAATTCGCAAGGAAGGGAGGATTCCAGCGAGCCGAGGGACCTGCTCGATGGAACCCACCCGGAGGGCCAAAAGAGGACAAGCGGCTGGGCCCGGACACAATGTCGAAGCAGAAGGGAACGCAGGTGGCCGGAGACATGGAGAAATCCATACGGAAACACCGAGGGTGGGTGTTTTTTGGAAGCGCGCAAGCTCGGCGACCCGGAGCTTCACCAAGGAAGCCCGAATTTTACGGACCCACTCCAACAGACATCGAACTGACACCCGACCCGGAGGCAACGCAAGCCCTAAAGAAGGGCCGAAAGAGGAAAAGGGTAACGCATTTACTACCATCTCCCACTGCGCTAAGCGACATGGAGAAAATCGCAACGGCCCAAAAGGCCTTACCAAGTCTAAGCGACGGCGAGGAATACGAGCCCAGAGCCATAGACCAGCTAGAAGACAGTTCCTGGAAACTACAGGCACGCCAAAACATCATAGCGAGGTACGCAAAATTTAGCACAAAACGAGGAAAAAAAAAAAAAAAAAAAAAAAAAAAATCGGCTTTTCGGGCATTAAAAAATAAAAAACATGCGTAAAACAGGCAAAAGGCCAGGGAGGGACAGAGCGATGTCCAGGAGGGAAGTTCAACCGATAACCCCGAGCAAAACCCAATCTCAATGGCACACGATATCGGAGGATCGGACGTCGACAAAGTATTAGCAGAGCTAGAGGCCCCATGCCAACACCTTCAATCGGACGCCCTGATGGATGCCATCAACGACTTTGAAGAGTGGCTTCAACAAGTCGAAAATTAGGAATTTTATTTTTTTAATTTTTAATTATTTGTTATTTCGATTATTGTTTCATGTTTTTTTTATATAGAATAAATAAAAACAGAATACGTTATCTGACGCGTTACTTTTTTATTAGGAGAGCGAGCCAGTAAAGGTATACGCCGCCTAGAAAACAAAATAAAATTTTCAAATTTGGTTTCCAAAATTGAAACTTTTATTGGGGGGCACTGAGACGGCCTGTACCTATACCCTTATTATCAAGAACGGTACCATTAATTATTATTGTTAATGTTAATATGATATTAACATTAGTAATTATTATAAGCAAAATAAATTAGTTAATACATTTAGGATATAAAAAAAACGTAGTATTAATTAAAAGTTAGTTTTTTATAAGAAATCATTTAATTAATTATTTAATTATTGCGGAAATGATTCGGTTTTATATTTGTTAACTAAGATGATACGGCGGGGCCAACGTAATGGCTAAGAACGCGCGCGTGTGCATATGCACACACGAGCGCGCAGACATACGAAAGCGTGTTCAGCGAGGAGCAACGAATTCGCAAATATTGGAAGAGTGGGGATTCGCGAATATCGTGAGAAGGAGGACGGGAGCGAGAGAGATGGAGAGAGTGGGCTCGGGTATATATCGGCGACGCGCAGCCGAGGAAGCACTGAGTTTTCTCTGACCTCTCAAGCCGTGGCTAGCCAGCGTGCAGGCCTCGCGCTCGGGATACTAGGGTTAACTCGGGCCGCTTCTTGTGGTGAACACACGGTGATGTGGCGAATCCTCGCCTATCTACCGCGTGTAATCTCTCTCTTTCGCTTCCCTCTATCGCAACTCCACTCCTCTTTAATTGTACGGTTACCCTCAATAAAAAACCAAGTTTCACACTAATAATTATAACTCATTTTTCCCCGCCTCCACCTATTATTCGGGTGCGCCGGACGTCCTTCAGTAGCCACTGGAGGGTGAAACGCGCTAACGAATTTCATAAAAGGCATAGCTCGGTGCGGCCAACGCGCTGCCCGAGACTACGTCTTCAGGGTTTTACCCGAGAAAAGCGCGCGGGTGCCTTTCTCGGGGTTTTGACTGCTTGCCCGGCGGAGAGCTAACGCGCCCTCCTGCTGGTTCGAGTTAGCATACCAAAACCCAAAGCACAGTTGCACTTCTGCAGCTCCGACCTCGGCGGCTGCAGGAGCGTAACTATCAGGGGGAATTCCGGAAGAGGTTGTTTCTCGCGCACTTCTTCGGGTCCGTACGCGAACCGCGTGTAACAAAAACACAACTGGAAAACGAACTCTCCTACGTTGGAGTAGAAGAACGGCTTAAGTCCGTCACAGCAGACAGCGAGAGTCAGGCAGACAGCGACAGACAGACAGAAAGACAGACTGGCAGACTCCGACAGTTAGACAGACTTAAAGACAGACAGACAGCGAGATACAGATATACAGACAGACATACAGATAGACATCCAGACAGTCAGATAGACAGCGACTGGCCGACAGCCAGAGGGTGAGAGAGAGAGACAGACAGATAGACAGGCAGACGGACGTAAAGACAGACAGACACCGACGGACAGACCGACAGCGAGATACGGACATACAGACAGACACCGACAGGCACACAGTGAGAGAGAGAAAGAGAGACAGACAGCAGCACACAGACAGACAGACAGACAGATAGACAAACAGACATACAGACTGACAGACAGACGGACAGACAAACAGACAGACAGCGATAGACAGACAGACAGACAGATATACAGACCGATAGACAGACAGACAGACCGACAGACAGACAGACAGACAGACAGACATGCACAGAATGAGAGACCGGCAGACAGTCAGACAGACAGACATACACCCACATACAGACATACTTAAAGGCAGACAGACAGACAGGCAGACAGACAGACGGACAGACTTACAGACATACAGAACGACAGAGACAGACAGACAGACAGACTGACCTAAAGACAAACAGACAACGACAGGCAGACAGTGAGAGAGACAGACAGACAAACAGACAGACAGACAGACAGATAGACGTGCAGACAGACAGACAGACAGATAGACGGACGGACTGACAAACAGACAGACGGACAGCTACAGACAGTCAGACAGACAGATAGACAGATCGATAGACAGACAGACAGACAGACACACAGACAGACAGACAGACAAAACAGACACCGACAAACAGACAGACAGACCGACGGACAGACAAACAGACAGACAGCGACAGACGGACAGCGACAGACGGACAGACAGACAGATAGACAGACCGATAGACAGACAGACAGACACCGACAAACAGACAGACCGACCGACGGACAGACAAACAGACAGACAGACAGCGACAGACAGACAGGCAGACAGACAGACGGACAGACATACACACATACAGAACGACAGAGACAGACCGACAGACAGACTGACATAAACACAGACAGACACCGACAAACAGACAGACAAACAGACAGACCGACAGCGAGATACAGACATACAGACAGACAACGACAGGCAGACAGTATGAGAGAAAGACAGACAGCGGCACACAGAAAAACAGACAGACAGACATACAGACAGACAGACAGACAGACAGACAGACATGCACGGAATGAGAGACCGACAGACAGACAGACAGACAGACAGTCACCGACAGACCGACAGACAAGCAAACAGACAGACAGATAGACAGACAGACAGACATACAGAGACCGACAGACTTACCGTTTGCAGACAGACAGACAGATAGACTGACATACACGCAGACATAAGGGCAGACAGACAGACATAAAGACTGAAAGACACGGACAGACATACAGACAGACAGACAGACAGTGACCGATAGACACCGAGAGACAGACACCGACAGACAGACAGTCAGACAGACAGACAGGCAGACAGATAGACAGATAGTTACAATAACAATGGAACAGCCCAGAATTTAGCATGTAGCAAATCAAAATAATTAGAACGAGTAAAGCAACAAGCATTTGAATGCAATATGTCGTATATACACTGTTCGCAAATTAATATATGTATGAAACGGACAAACCTGATTATGTTTATAATACAATAAATCTGCGTATACAAAGAAAAACTAAATAATTAAAAGAACACATGGAATGATCATAACATAAAGCAGCAATGCAAAAAAACAATAAATCAATAATAGGCGAATCCTAAGATTTGACATCAACCATTATTAAGAGCTATGAAAGTAGAAAGACAATAACAATGGAATAGCCCAGCATCTAGCAAGTAGCAAATCAAAATGAATAGAATGACTAAAGCAGCAAACATTTTATGAAAAGTGACTTTATCTTTATTGCAATGATTTAATATAGGCAGAATTTCGAAAATACACGGCTTTCACATCAATACGTGTATGAAACGGACATTCTTGATTAATTCAATACCCCTGAAGAAAATTGATAATATTCTGGGCGGAATTTCTGATGTGAGGTACATCTGAAAATTCTGTTTAGATTAAATCTAGAATTTCTTCTAATCTTCTTTTTTTCTTCTAATCTAGATTCTTCGAATGTACAATACATAAGTATGTATATTCATACGTTAAAATCCAACCTCTTTTATTCATAATATATTTAGAAATCACGTTCCTTAATCCGAGTCACAAAACACGGAATTGACTGCTTCAGAACAAAAACGAATTTTAATTGGCGTTTCTTAATTCTTCAACGAGGTGACCAAACACGACATTAACTATCCTCACAACAACGGCGCTAACTGGTCAATCCATGTTCAAAGGAGGTATTTCTAGAAATTCTAGATTTAATCTAAACAGAATTTTTAGATGTAGCTCACATTAACATGCGTTGACCAGAAATTCCGCCCGGAATATGTTCAATTTTCTTCCGGGGTATGAAAATAATTAAGAATATCCGTTTCATACATGTATTGATTTGCAAATCGTGTATTTTCGAAATACGGCATTTATTAAATCATTGCAAAAAAAATAAAGTCTCTTTTCATAAAATGCTTGTTGCTTTACTCATTCTATTAATTTTAAGATGCTACTTGCTCGATGCTGGGCTGTTCCATTTTTGACTTTTTACTTTCTTAGCTTTTAATAGTGCTTCATGCCAAATCTCAAGATTCGCCTATAATTGATTCATTTATTTTTTTTGCATTGCTGTGATACGCTTTATATTATGATCGTTTCCTATGTGTTTTATTTATCTAGTTTTTTTTTCGTATACGTAGATTTATTTTCATTTATTTATGGACGAATAAACCATCCTTTTACATACAAATGAATACTGCGTCTATTCAACATTACTGTTATTACTGTTTTAAATACTCTTTTGCAAAGTACCTGTGTACGTTTTAATATTTTCATCGTATTTTTTACTTATTGATAATTGTACGTTAAATCTAGCCTCTTTTATTCTGAATATATTTAAAACCCTCGTTCCTTAAACCGGGTCACGAAACACGGCATTGACTGCTTCAGAACAAAAACGCGTTTTGATGGGCGTTTCTTAATTCTTAAACGAGGTGACCCAACACGACATTAATTGACCTCAGAACAACGGCGCTAACTGGTCAATCCATCCTCAAATGAGGTATATCTAGAAAATCTAGATTTAATCTAAACGGAATTTTTAGATGTACTTCAGATTAACATTCCTTGACCACAAATTCTGCCCAGAATATAATCAATTTTCGTCCTGTGTATGAAAATAATTAAGAATGTCCGTTTCATACATGTAAGATAAACTATCTCTCGGCGATTTGCAAACCGTGTATTTTCGAAATACTGCATTTATCAAATCATTGCAAAAAAAATAAAGTCACTTTTCATAAAATCAGAGATTAGTAGAGAGATTGCCAATGCAATGTTAAAAAGAAAATTAATTAAATATTACAATAATGAACATTTTTAATTAATAATTTCATAATTGTAATGGGACCTTAGGTAAAGTTCGCACATCATCGTTTTCATTTATGATGTAGTATATAAAGAATCGAAATAAAGGCGATACCAAAGTTGTATCTTAAAATTGTTTTCCTTCGTCACAGAGAAGAATGTGTTTATATATACTTAGAAAAAAATGTAATATTTTTAGAAAATGTCCGTATATGAACGAATTCGCATAAATGTACGTATATGACGAAATCCAAAAAAATCAACTTTTTGGGATTCAGGAATCCAAAAGAATCTGAATGCTGGGGTTGCCAAACCTTTTTTATTATGTTTTGAATTATGAATAAAAACTTGTTTGAAGAATAAAAATTGCCCATGTAACCATGTTCTTTTAGAAAATTAGTTATTTTTTATACACAAAGAGAAAAAGATAGTAACGATTGCTATACACACACACACTAATCTTTACAATCTTTTTCTCTCCGTGAATATAGCAAAAAACAAGGGGTTACTGTATAGTTAATAACTATGCACCCGAAGCTGGAAAAAACTTTTTCCGAAAAGATAATAGAAGTAGAAGTATAGACCTTTAATTTGATTGTCGTTCGTTGAAAATGGATGTTCCGGGGCAAAGTTATGACCAATATTAGTATATTATGACACTGTTGTGGGAGATGGTTTTCTACCTTGCTCGAGGGTTTTCTCACTCGCTTCGCTCGTGCGAAAACCCTCGAGCAAGGTAGAAAAACACCTCCCACAACAGTCTCATACGATATTTTATAGCACAACAACCTCAAAATCGACAATAAAGTTGGCATTTTGAGGTTAGTGTGCTATAAAAAAATTACAGCAGCATTTACGCAAAAGTTATGTACAATTTTAACATTTTTATAGTTATTAATAACATTGTTGTATATGTAATATGCACGTTCTTTTTTATTTTTTTCGAGAAAAATAGAAAGCGATTTTCCGGTTTTAGACATTTTTAGACTTTTTTTAAATGCCAAAAAACGAAAAATGTAGTTTTCTGAAAAATGGCTGTAAAGATTGAAAATTACATATACAACAATGTTATTAATAACTATAAAAATGTAACAATTGTACATAACTTTTGCGCAAATGCTGCGGGTAGGGATAAATGTATCGAAAGATAAATTTGCAGGAGGATAAATTTACCGAACGGTTGAAATTGCCGAAAAAATCAATACCTATGGATAAATACCGATGGATGAAAATGCCGAAAGTTAAAAATGCCGAAAACAAGAATTCCGAAAAAGAAAACGCCGAAAGTTAAAAATTCCGAAAATGAAAATTTGGACAAAAAAGTGCTTTTATTAGAATATGCCACTGTAGTATAATAATCTGTTAATTGTTTCTAGGTCGTTTCTTTTCAGTATTAGATATTTTTAGTTTTTACCCATTGCCATTCAACATTTCGACATTTCTATCCATCGGTATTTTTACCCGTCGGAACTTTCTTTTTCGGCACTTTTGTTAATCGATTACTTTACCCATTGGCACATTTCATCTTTCGGCAAATTTACCCTTCGGTATAATAAATTCGGCATAATTATCCGTCTTCAAAACTATCTTCGGCAAATTTCTCGGGGGAAAATGGAATTTTCCAAGCGAGGATAATCATTGAGCACGAGTGGAAGTCGAGGGCACCGAAGGCATACAAGAGTGCGCAAAATCATCATCCGAGTCTGAAATAACCATTTTGCCCCAAGTTGCATACCGTATTTTTTATAACAAGTGCATAAAAATAGCCTATTTTCGGCGCTTATAAAGTGGAGCGAAAATAGAGTTTTCCGAGCGTCAGAAATACAGGGTATGTAAAATACTCATTTTCGCCACCGAAATAAATAAATAAATAAATAAATTGGTTATGTATTTTTAGGTTAATATGAATCCTAAATCATATGATACTTATTTTTTTTTCGATAAATTTGAACATTGTATCAAAACGTAACGCAAAATTTTTTATTTTACTTTTGGAGGTCGTTCAATGCCTTTAAATGGCCATAATACAAACGTGTATATTTCTCAACCTACTGCAAGGTATTGGGGGTCAAAACGATCGGATTGGAGTTTTTGAGATTTTGTTGTGTTCAAAATGCATATAATTATAGATTTAGTGTGGGATTTAGAAAAATAAAATTATTGACCGAAGTTACAGCCTGATGAAGTCTGGAATAATTCAATTCTGGAGCTGAAAAGGAACAATTCTAGACTTGATAGAGTTATGTGCTCTAGAAGTTGATAAAAATCAAACTTATGTTTAAGGAGATAAAACGTTCACAGTACCAACAATATGTATTTTTTGTTGGCACATCGAGTGTTGTTAAAAAATCTAGTCGATTTTGTATTTCTCTATTCTTTAATGTATTATTGAAGTAATATTCAAACGCATTAACCGCCCAGTGTTTTTCTTTAAGAAAAAATGCAAATTATAAAAATCGAAAAAGAAATTTTATTCACGCCAACTGAAAACACATTTTTTAATGTAGAATTCTAGGGAAAAAAATCTACAATTTCAATTTTTATTTCATGAAATTTTGATATTATTTTTAACACTACAATACGATCTTACACAATAATTTTGAGCAATTTTTTACCTATATAACCACCACGGTATGCCATTATATGGGTGGGGAGAAATTTGCCGAAAGATAGTTTTGAAGACGGATATTTATGCCGAATTTATTATACCGAAGGGTAAATTTGCCGAAAGGTAAAATGTGCCATAGGGTAAAGTAATCGATTAACAAAAGCGCCGAAAAAAGAAGTTCCGACGGGCAAAAATGCCGATGGATAAAAATGCCGAAAGTTAAAAACGCCGAAATGTTGAATGGCAACGGGTAAAAACTATAAATATCGAATATTGAAAAGAAACAACCTAGAAACAATTAACACATTATTATACTACAGTGGCATATTCTAATAAAATCTCTTTTTTGTCCAAATTTTCGTTTTCGGCATTTTTAACTTTCGGCGTTGTCTTTTTCAGAATTCTTGTTTTCGGCATTCTTAACTTTCGACATATTTATCCATAGGTATTGATTTTTTCGGCAATTTCAACCGTTCGGTAAATTTATCCATCTGCAAATTTATCTTCGGTATATTTATCCGCACCCCCATTATCTGTTTATTTATCAGTTATTTATACCTATTTTCAAAAAGTCACTTGCGCATCTACTTATTTTCGTACATTGTAGACAAAATTTGACATACTTACTTCAGTGCAACACATAAAAGTTAGTAACATTTATATTTTTAAACATTTTATCAACCGTATAAAAAATCCAATGAAATTATTCATTGTAAACTGGTTTAAAAATGATATTATGTAAAAAAAGTTTTATAATGACATAAAAATTGAGCACAAAATTCTTCCCAAAAGCTGCTAACTTTTATTCTAAACATTATAATTCATTTACTCTGATAGTTACAGAAAGATTCATTAAAATCTAATACGCGTACAACTTTTTAAAGTTAGAAAAATCAGTTTCGAAAAAAACACGTTTAAAGATATAACTTTGTATGTTATTTAATGTTAATTATTTTACTTGAAGGCGTATAACCTTGTTAAAAAAAAAACTAGTTATGACATAAGACATTTTTTAAAACATTCTTACAATTACAAACGTTAAGAAAACTTAATAAAAAAATTTTGATATTTTGGTTAAAAAACACCAAAATCGTACCTTAAAGTTAATAAAAATTTTCTATTTTGAGTACCTGCTGCTCTCTTTCGTAGACGATGTCCCGTTAACCTGGAGGTCACCCTGACAGCTAGACATCGTCGACATGGAGTGTGTGGTATCTTGCGATGATTTTAGTAACAAATATTAAACAAAATATTAAAAAATATTTAAAAAATTTAAAAAGATTCATAGAAAACCAAATCTTGTAGAAAATGAAAAATGTACTAAACAAAAACACCTGACTTGTACGTAAATGTTAAAAAAATGTAATAAAAAACGTTTATAACGTTTGGTGCGTTGCTCTAAAATGTTGCGGATCTTTGGATTCTGCATTCTTATAGCTACTAGACCATCGACACAAAATTACAGAAGTGTGCTTTGATATTTAAATTGTTTTTTTCGCTCAAAATTCAAATGTTACTGACAATTCCCCATGTATTTACTGAATTGAAATTATGTTTATTAAAATCTTGATTAAAATTCTACACATATTTTTAGAACCTATACAGAACAGATTAAATAATTATTTCCTTATTTGCTAAAATGGCCAATTTTTGAAATATATGTATTCAAAATTGAATCGTATTTCTTCTATTAAAATAGCATTGGTAATTGCCAGATATATATTGGAATAAAATTACGTCTTTTTATGAAATCGTTCATATTTTTCATATATTTGACGTATAAATATAAAAAAATTGTTTTTCCGAAATTTTCCACATTACAAAGCTTTCTCTTGGAGAAAGCGAAATCATTTAGTAAAAAAAATCCGATTTTAAATGGCCAACGATAAGTTTAGTAAATCACTAAATTTCGAAAATGGTAGCTTTCAAGTATATCTTACACCTCTTTATTTGTGCGTATGTACACGGAGAGAAATGTTTGAGTAAAATTACTATACTTTTTACCACACCGGGGACAAATTCGACATATGTAAGAAATTTACTATGTTTCTATGAAAATTTACTATATATTTATGAGTTTATGATATACAGCAGTATTAAAAATTTTTGGTAATATGTATCGTAAAATTTAAGCAAGTTTGTTGTAAATATATGTAGGTAAGTTAGCCAATAGTAAAGGAAACAAAGAAGGAATCACCGGGACCGCTAATTACCGCGTTCAATGACCGGCCAAAGTAGCTGTTGGAGCGACAAAATTTCCGGTCGTCGTGAAAACACGTGCTCGCTCTTCTCACATAACAATGTTATCAGATGGTTTGTATTATATTCGAAAAACATGGATATGATGTTTGTTTAATAATAAATAATAAGATAAAAAACTAATTAACTATTTATTTATAACGTATCATTGATAAAAAAAAGTACTTGCAAAGGCTTATTATATTTTGCGTGTATCGTTCTTGCATTTAAAAAATGCGCTAGTTTATATATTTTACCGCTAGGAGGCGTCTCGTAAAGTTAGCTCGCAAGTGGTGAGATTTCTGCACGATTGCTATATAAGAGAGTTTCAAATCTTTAAATCCAACTAGAACTGCGATTGCGATCATGCGTTATTAAGTATCGATATATGTAAATAGCTTGCGGTATATGTAAATTAGGCTTACCCGACTTCAACTGTAAAAATGCGACTTTAGACTACGAATAAGTAAATATAGTTTAACCGATAAATCAACTCGTAAAAAGTTTCTCCGACAGTCGATAGCAAAGTCGGAGAAGAATGCACCACAAAATCAAAATAAAAATAAAATTTTGAAAATTAAAAAAAAATTGTATCAATAAAATTTGATACACAATATTGTAAAATTTTCTATTCAGTATAGCAAAATTTGGTGATTTCAAATTTTACTATACTGTACACTAAAATTTAATAAAATACGAGTTTGTCTCCACGTTATTATACGGTATAGTAATTTTTCGTGAAAATTAAAGCAATATTTACAGATACATTTCTCTCCGTGTATGAGTGTGCGTGGGTGCGTATACGTGTGTGTATGTGTATGTGACAATATAACTCATAATTTCATAAAATATAACTCACATTTTTCAAATTCATATATTTATCATATGATAAAAGTGGGTCGAGTTTGAATTCAAGATCAACCCAATAACTCAATTGGACATACGCTTTATGTAATACATTATTTTACCTTAAATTGAAATACTTTTCGAAATACTGTATTTAAATCGATATTTCCTGCAAGCTAAAAAAATGTTCATTTAAATGGATAGAAAGAACTTTGTTGAAATTACAAAAACGCGTTTAAAATTTGTATGTGATATGCTATCAAACGTTAATTGTTTTGCTATCTAGACTATAGTTTTGTTAAAAGATTTAAATTTGACATGTTCTGAAATGATTGTAAATTATATGATAATCATTCAAAAAAATTGTAGGAATTTTCGATATAATGGTCAAGATTAATGGTGGAGTTCCCATTAATAAATACACAATGTAATAAAAATAGATTAGTGAATATTAATTAAAGTAGTGAATATTAATTAAATTGATAAAATAAGATAGAGAGGCAGACAGATAGACGGACAGGCAGACAGATTGATAGTCAGATACACAGACAGAAAGACAGACAGACAGACCGGCAGACATATAGAAAGACAGGCAGACAGTCAGAAAGACACCGACAGAAAATCAGACAGACACCGACAGTCAGACAGATAGACCGACAGACCGACAGACAGACAGACGCCGACAGACAGACAGACAGACCGACAAAGAGACAGACACCGACCGACATATAGGCTCATAGAAAAACAGACAGCCAGACAGACAGACAGTCAGACAGACAGACACAAGCAGAGAGACACAGCGACAGACAGACAGACAGACAGACTGACAGACGGACGCCGACAGACAGACAGATATACTGACGGACGGATAGACAGACAGACTCCGACAGGTACAAAGATAAACACCGACAGACAGACAGACACCGCCAGGCAGACAGCTGTGACAGACACCGACAGACAGACAGACGCCGACAGACACCGACAGACAGACAGACAGACAGACAGACCGACAGACAGACAGACAGACAGACAGATAGACGGGCATACAGACAGGCAGACAGACAGAGAGGCAGACAGACAGACCGTCAGGCAGACAGATGGATAGTCAGGTAACCAGACAGAAAGACAGACAGACAGACCGGCAGACATACAGAAAGACAAGCAGACAGTCAGACAGACACCTACAGAAAGTCAGACAGACACCGACAGACAGACCGACGGAAGGACAGACAGACGGACAGACATCGATAGACAAACTGACACTGACAGAAAGGCAGACAGACAGACACCGACAGACAGACCGACAGACTGACTGACAGACGCCGACAGACAGGCAGAAAACAGACATACACCGACAGACAGACAGACACCACCAGGCAGACAGACGATGACAGACACCGACAGACAGACAGACAGACAGACACCGACAGACATATAGGCTCATAGAAAAACCGATAGCCAGACAGACAGACAGTCAGACAGACAGACACCAACAGACAGACACAGAGACAGCCAGACATACAGACAGATAGACAGACACGCACAGGTAGACAGACTGACAGACAGACAGACAGACAGGCAGACAGTCAGACATGCACCGAAAGTCGGACAGACAGACCAACAGATATACAGACACCGACAGAGAGACAGAGAGACACACATCGGCAGACAGACAAACAGACAGAGAGACAGACAGACTCCGGCAGACAGAAAGACAGACAGTCAGACAGACAGACAAACACCGGCAGACAGAGACACGTACAGACAGCCACCGACAGACAGATAGAGACAGATGCGAACAGACAGACAGACAGGCAGACAGAGAGGCAGACAGACAGACCGTCAGGCAGACAGATGGATAGTCAGATAAACAGACAGAAAGACAGACAGACAGACCGGCAGACATACAGAAAGACAGGCAGACAGTCAGACAGACACTGACAGACGGAAGGACAGACAGACAGACAGACACCGATAGACAGACTGACACCGACAGACAGACGGACAGACATCGATAGACAGACTGACACTGACAGACTGACAGACAGACACCATTAGACAGACTGACACCGACAGACAAACAGCCAGAGAGACAGACAAACATACAGAGAGCCACCGACAGACAGACAGACACCGCCAGACAGACAGACATACAATACAGACACCAACAGACAGACAGACAGAGACTGACAGACAGACAGACAGACAGACCGACCGACAGACAGACAGACACCGCCAGGCAGACAGACGTGACATACACCGACAGACAGACATACAGACCGACTCCGACAGGCTCACAGACAAACACCGACAGACAGACAGACACCGCCAGGCCGACAGACGTGACAGACACCGACAGACCGACTTAGAGACAGACACCGACAGACATATAGGCTCATAGAAAAACCGATAGCCAGACAGACAGGCAGTCAGACAGACAGACACCAACAGACAGACAGTCAGACAGACAGACACCAACAGACAGACGCAGAGACAGACAGATATACAGACAGATAGACATACACGCACAGATAGACAGACTGACAGACAGACAGACAGACAGGCAGACAGTCAGACATGCACTGAAAGTCGGACAGACAGACTAACAGATATACAGACAGACAGGCAGACAGAGAGACAGACAGACAGACCGTCAGGCAGACATATGGATAGTCAGATAAACAGACAGAAAGACAGACAGACAGACCGGCAGACATACAGAAAGACAGGCAGAAAGTCAGACAGACACCGACAGACAGACAGACGGAAGGACAGACAGACAGACAGACAACGATAGACAGACTGACAGTGACAGACTGACAAACAGACACCGATAGACAGACTGACACCGACAGACAGAAAGACAGACAGTCAGACAGACAGACAAACACCGGCAGACAGAGACACGTACAGACAGCCACCGGCAGACAGAGACACGTACAGACAGATAGAGACAGATGCAGACAGACAGACAGACAGGCAGACAGAGAGGCAGACAGACAGACCGTCAGGCAGACAGATGGATAGTCAGATAAACAGACAGAAAGACAGAAAGACACCGACAGACAGACAGACGGAAGGGCAGACAGACAGACAGCGATAGACAGACTGACACCGACAGACAGACAGCCAGACAGACATACAAACAAACAGACAGCCACCGACAGACAGACAGACACCGCCAGACAGACAGACAGACAATACGGACACCAACAAACAGACAGACAGAGACCGACAGACAGACAGACAGACAGACAGACAGACAGATAGACACCGACAGACAGATGGACAACGACAGACAGACAGACACCGCCAGACAGACAGACAGACAATACAGACACCAACAGACAGACAGACAGACAGATCGACAGACAGAAAGACAGACAGACAGATAGACGGGCATGCAGACAGGCAGACAGACAGACAGACGGACACCGACAGACAGACAGACAGATAGACGGGCATACAGACAGGCAGACAGACAGACAGACGGACACCGACAGACAGACAGACAGACAGATACGGACAGACACCCACAGACAGTCAGACTGACAGACCGACTGACAGACAGACGCCGACAGACAGACAGACGCCGACAGACAGACAGACAGACCGTCAGACAGACAGACACCGACAAACAGACACCAACAAACAGACAGACAGAAAGGCAGACAGACAGACACCGACAGACTGACAGACAGACTGACAGACAGACTGACAGACAGACGCCGACAGACAGGCAGAAAAACAGACATACGCCGACAGACAGACATACAGACCGACTCCGACAGGTTCACAGACAAACATCGACAGTCAGACAGACACCGCCAGGCAGACAGACGTGACAGACACCGACAGACAGACAGACAGACAGACCGACAGACCGTCAGAGAGACAGACACCGACAGACATATAGGCTGATAGAAAAACAGACAGCCAGACAGACAGACAGACAGACAATCAGACAGACAGACACCAACAGACAGATACAGAGACAGACAGACATACAGACAGATAGACAGAGAAACACCGACAGACAGACAGGCAGAGAGGCAGACAGACAGACAGACCGACTCTGACGGACATACAGACAAACATCAACCGAGAGACAGACAGCGCTAGGCATACAGACATACAGACAGACATCGACCGACAGACAGACAGACGCCGCAGACAGACAGACTGAAAGACAGACAGACATACAGACGGGCAGACAGACAGACAGAGAGACAGACAGACACCGACAGACAGACATACAGACAGACTCCGGCAGACAGACAGACAAAGACCGACAGACAGACACACACCGCCAAACAGACAGACAGACACCGACAGCCAGACAGACAGACAGAGAGTCAGACAGACATGACAGACAGAGAGTCAGATAGACATGACAGACACCGACAGTCAGACAGACAGACAGAGAGTCAGACAGACATGACATACACAGACAGATAGACAGACAGACAGACACCGACAGACAGACAGACAGACAGACAGACAGACAGACAGACAGTCAGACTGACAGACTGACTGACAGACAGACGCCGACAGACAGACAGACAGACCGTCAGACAGACAGACACCGACAAACAGACACCGACAAACAGACAGACAGAAAGGCAGACAGACAGACACCGACAGACTGACAGACAGACTGACACACAGACGCCGACCGACAGGCATACAGACCGACTCCGACAGGCTCACAGACAAACACCGACAGACAGACATACACCGCCAGGCAGACAGACGTGACTGACACCTACAGACAGACAGACAGACAGACACCAACAGACAGACAGACAGACCGACAGAGAGACAGACACCGACAGACATATAGGCTGATAGAAAAACAGACAGCCAGACAGACAGACAATCAGACAGACAGACACCAACAGACAGATACAGAGACAGATAGACATACAGACAGATAGACAGAGAAACACCGTTAGACAGACAGGCAGACAGGCAGACAGACAGACAGACAGACCGACTCCGACGGACATACAGACAAACATCAACCGAGAGACAGACAGCGCTAGACATACAGACAGACAGACAGACATCGACAGACAGACAGACAGACGCCGCAGACAGACAGACTGAAAGACAGACAGACATACAGACGGGCAGACAGACAGACAGAGAGACAGACAGACACCGACAGACAGACATACAGACAGACTCCGGCAGACAGACAGACAAAGACCGACAGACAGACACACACCGCCAAACAGACATGCAGACACCGACAGCCAGACAGCCAGACAGAGAGGCAGACAGACATGACATACAGAGAGTCAGACAGACATGACAGACACCGACAGACAGACAGACAGACAGAGAGTCAGACAGACATGACAGACACAGACAGATAGACAGACCAACAGACAGACAGACGGACAGACAGACAGACATACATAAAGACAGACATACATACATAAAGACAGACAAACGTACATAAAGACAGGCAGACATACATAAAGACAGACAGACTGACACGGACAGACAGACAGACAGACAGTTGACAGACTTACATAATGTCAGACAGAATGACACGGACAGACATACATAAAGACACACAGACGTTCACAGACAGGCAGACAGACGATTTATTCGTCCATAAATAAATGACAATAAATCTGCGTATACGAAAGAAAACTCGATAAATAAAAGACATTAATTAAGTGTTTAGTTGCCTCGTTAAAGAATTGATAAACGATAATTAAAACGCGTTTTTTTTCTGATACAGTCAATGCCGTGTTTCGTGAAACGGTTTAAGGGGGGAGTCTGCTTTACCGTCTTCGACAAATGGATTTTTTTTGTCTTAAATCTATTCCGAAACTATCCAAGAATATGTCTTCAAAATTTCATAGGCCAGTTCAACATATTTCCGAAGCTAGAGCAGTTTTAGTTGCCGTGCATCGAGCAGGTGCATATGCTCGGGCAGACCAGAGCGCGCGCGCTCCGCCTCTCGGTGTATTCTATTATTCGACTATACTCGTATATACCTGAAAAGGTCCAATCGTCCGTTAAAACATTATTTAGAGTTTCTAGAAGGTCTGTGTTGAGTACTAGTAGGGAGAACGGTATACAATGTAACGGTATACTATAGCTCTCGGCATCGGCTTCTACACTGCTGTTTGTAGCGTCAGCTTTCAGTTCCACTTTTGATTTTGCCGAGTACACATCGAAATGTCAAGCTACCCGAAAAGGTGATCGATCTAAAAGACAGCGTGCTGCGGAACCGCGAAAGCGGAAATTTCACGGCAATCGTTTTACAAGTGTTTCATCGGACGACGGAGATTTACACACGAGCGGCAGTAAGCAGAAGTTAGCGACAGCAAGCAGCGATGTTGTCATTATTCTTTCTGCGCACTGCTACCGCATTATTGAATTTATATATGTGTTTCTCGCCATTTCGGAAATCGCAATTTGCAGATCATGCAAGCAAAAATTAACGTTTGCAGAAAGCGGTCGTCGAGGCCTAGGATTTAAAAGTATTGTCCAGTGTATGTGTGGTCGACGGGAAATCCAGTCAGGACCATTGATAAATACCGGCCACGAAATCAACAGAGGAATTGTTTTTATTATGAGGCTTCTTGGTATCGGACGAGAAGGGATAAACGTAATCGGCGGCCTCATGGATATGTCTGCAGTTTTTGCAAAATCTACTTACCAACAAATCGTTGAGCATTTGCACGCAGCGTCGAAGACAATGTTCAAGAGCACCTTCGAAAAAGCCGTCAAGGAAGAAAAAGAAAATAACGTTGAACATGAAAGACCTGCGAATCATTTGAAGGTTTCAGGCATTGGGTCGTGGAAAAATCGCGGTTATACTTCCTTGTACGGTGTAACAACGCTCATCGGATACTACAGTGGCGAAGTAATCGATCTCATTGTAAAAAGTGGATATTGTCATTCGTGTGCCATAAGTAAAAATACTTTGGACGAAGACGCATTTGAGGAGTGGTATGAGAATCATAAAGACTCATGCTCCTCAAATCATGCAGGTTCGGCAGGGAAGATGGAGGTGGATTCCATAATGGAGATGTTTTCGAGATCCTTGGAGAAATTCGGAGTTATGTACACTAATTATATCGGCGATGGCGACTCCAAAACTTTTACTGGAATCTTAGATAGCAATCCTTACGGGGACGAGTGCACAGTGACGAAAAATGAGTGTGTTGGACACGTACAAAAGCGTATGGGTACTCGTTTACGTAATAAAAGAAAAACCGAGAAACTCGGAGGAAAGACGCGGCTAACGGAGAGTGTAATCAAGAAATTGACGATATACTACTGTCTGAAAATCGTCGTCATGAAAATTGTCCACAAGGCGCCGAGAGTTGGTGCGAATGGCGCAAGGCTCAAGCGGCGAATAATCTTGCATCTTACAAACATCCGGCGAGATTAATCGATGCAACTGTGGAGAAGCACATTCGTCCAATTTATGAAGAGCTTTCTAATGACGATTTAATGAGGCGGTGCTTAGGCGGACACACTCAAAATTCCAACGAATCGTTCAATACGATTGTTGTGGCGCCTAAGTCCGAAACATTTGAATTACGGCTATAAAATCGTCGAAATTGCAGCATATATGGCTGCAGGCATTTTTAACGAGAGCTAATCTGCTGTACTTTCCACCATGGAGCTCCTCAATATCATCATCGGGCAGCAGTTCGAAAATTTTGCTGACACCGATGATGCTGAGCGCATAAGGCGGGAGAAACGGCGCGCATCATTTTCTAGCAAGAAGGCTCGTACAGCCCGAAGATTGGAAACCCTCAGCCAAAACGAGTTTTTGAAGAAGCGGAAGAACTAATGTATGGCCCAGGGATAGTTGATTAACCTCTAATTACTGTAAGTATCCAAAAACTTATATTTTTTGGGACCGAGAACTTTAAAGCGCGTTTTCTCGAGTTTTCATTTTTACGATTTTTAGAAAACGGTGCCGGTGATAGCAAAAAGAATATACGTCCGATCGAAAAAAATCAATGTGATCTAGCTTCAGTATTAAATTATCTTTTATTTGAACTGAAAAAATTGGACAGAAGTATTATTTAAACTACGTTTTTTGCAACTTAAAGTGAATTTTTTTTTTCAAAAAAGTGATTTTTTTTTCAAATTTTGCAAAAATTTGGAATTTGACAATTTCTTCGGAATTTTTTGAGTTCATATAGAAAAGAAACTTATACAAATTAAAAAAAAATTTGTCTCGACTGTTCCAAACGCACAGCACGATCTCCATCACCGGCACCGATTAGAAAGTGCAGACTCCAGGCGCTCCGGCAAAATGGTCATAACTTGAAGAAATTTTAATATTTTTTAATAACAAAAATTGTTTTTTAAAGCTAAAACATAGTACATTATGTTCTCATAATTTCGTTTACCGCAATCATTTCCTTCCCTTTCAAAAAAATCGCAGAATAAACGCTTTTTTTCGGCTCTCAAAGCAGACTACCCACTTAAGGAACGCGATTTTCAAATATATTGAGCATAAAAGAGGCTAGATTTTAACGAATGAAGATACATAAGTGAAAAAACAAATGAAAATATTATAATGTACACATGTACTTTGTAAAAGAATGCTTATAACAGTAATAACAATAATATTGAATAGATGCAGTGTTCGTTTGTATGTAAAAGGATGGTTTATTCGTCCATAAATAAATGACAATAAATCTGCGTGTACGAGAAAAAAACTATATAAATAAAAGCCATAGGAAACGATCACAATATAAAGCGTATTACAGCAATGCAAAAAAAATAATAAATGAATCAATAATAGGCGAATCTTGAGATTTGTCAGGAAGCAGTATTAAAAGCTAAGAAATTCGCAATACAATAATGGAACAGCCCAGCATCGAGCAAGTAGCATCTTAAAATTAATAAAATGAGTAAAGCAACAAGCATTTTATCAGAGATTCATAGAGAGATTGCCAGTGAGCATGGGCAGATTCGGGGCGATTCTTGTAAGTCGTGAGCTAGCGAACCTAGCGGCTGAGCGCCCGAACTATACACATAATTTGATTACAGGGCGGAGGGGGAAGTGTGTGTGTGCGCGCTTGAAGGAGAAGAGGAGAAGTGTGTATAGACCGAATTCACCGAAAGCACCGGTTGCCGGTTGAAAGCGCGAGTTCGCTTAATTCTCTCTCGTACATATGGGTAAATCTCTAGAACCTTTGACTTTTTCACATTAAAAATCAGGTAAAATTAATTTAGGATCACAGTTCTAATTTTTTTACACAATTTCTTAAGACTATAAACTACTAAAATATAATCACGAACAAGCCTAAAATACGTGCCTAATTTCTCAAATATGTCAGAAATTTATAATTTTAATGATCTAAAAACTATAAATTGTACTTCTTTAAATATTTAAAATGATTATAAACGTATTTATTAATAATTTAAATGCTAAAAATATTATTAATTGTACCTCTGAGAAGACAATAAAATTTTATTTTTATTGTATTTATTTTTCTGCTTAATCCTTTCTTTTTGTCCGTGTAAATCTTTATTTCGCTTGTGCTGCATATATTCTCTCTTTATCTTCATTTTCAAGTCGTTCGAAATACATTACACGACTATAAAATACTAACATATCACGTCTAGTATTGTTATTATGTAATTTTATTAGTTATAAATAAAGGTTCTGACTTAAATTTGCGGCGTTTAAGGGGGCAGATACACCTTAAAATTTTAAATTAATCGATAATACATTTTACGGTAAAACTAAGGCACTTATCATATATTACCTGATTTTTTCGGTAAATTTTAACATTTTATTAAAATATAACTATACAAATTTTTAAAAAATTTGGAATCCTCTGTATTTCTTCGACTACCGCAAGGTTTAGAGAGCCAATGTGATCGAATTGACGCTTTCAAGTTTTTATTATGTTCAAAATACCTGTAGCTAGGGTATGGGTATGTGAATTTGTATTTAAAAATTATTTACCAAAGTTATAGTCTATTTAAGCGAAAATTCTTCGTTTATTAGAAATTTTATTATGAAATATGGCTTGAATTGACTATAACTTTGGTCAATAATTTTTATATACAAATTGCCACACCCATACCCTAACTACACGTATTTTGAACATAATAAAACCTTGAAAGCGTCAATTCGATCACATTGGCTCTCTAAACCTTGCGGTAGCCGAATAAATATAGAGGTTTTCATTATAGCCAATCAAATGGACCTAATGACCTTCAGCAATTTTTTTAAAATATGTGGTAGTTATATTCTGATAAAATGTTCAAATTTACCGAAAACATCAGATAATATATGATAAGTGCCTTAGTGTTACCGTAAAATGTATTATCAATTAATTTACAATTTTAAGGTGTAACTGTCCCATTAAATAAATGCGTGTTGCAGATAAATATTGCGGACGCGACAAACCGATGTACTTTTGCAATTTTACTGATAAATATAAGGATTTTAGGTATCATAAATAATTGTATGTGAAAAGTACATAAACCATTATATTTTAATCACTTATTTTATCGATTTAATTAATATTCACTACATAAACAAGCATTGCAGACGAGACATTTTTTCCGTTCGTTTTTGAATCCGCTGATTTAAAAGTCTTTTAAATCTTTTATGATTATTTTAAGAATAAAAATAAAACAGCATCTTATTTAAAATACTACTGGTTTTATATTGTATGTACTAAAAATTGTTTTTAAATTAATTTAATTGTATATCATTAAGCTACTCTGTGCGTTGCGATGTACAACATCTATGACAATATTCAAATCCATTTAATTCCGGTTTTATGAGAAAAATATAATTATTATTCAGATCATTTGATTCCTGAATGTTTTTCAAGTATTATGGTAATTTTTTTACATTTTTAATTAGTAATTTATAGTGAGGATTAACGAAAATATATTTGAAATCGGGCATTTGACGTACACAAAATATGATATTTCGAGTTTTTAATTAATAAGTATAATTAATTTATGACAGAAAGTGAATATAAAAATATTAAAAATAATAAATTTAAATCTTAAACAACAGTATATATAAGCATGCATGTTACAGTTAAAATTTACTTAAACGTGTAAGAAAAGTAATTTAAAGTTTATGACACATAGGTTAAAGGTTCTACAGATTTACCCATATAGCGACTTTATATTGTACATAAATCGGTAGAAGACGGGGACATCGAACTCATTTAATTAAATAAAACTATATATTGTTAATAAATTTGGATATATTTTATTAAAATATTATTAAAAGAATCCTTTTTTTTAATTAAGGGTCATTAGGTGTCTTTGAATGACAATACTGGAAACCTGTACATTTCTTATGCTACTGCAAGGTTTTGAGAGTGAAATACATCGGATTAGATTTTTTAGGCTTTATTGTGATAAAAATACACATAGTTACGTTATGTATGTAGAATATGAAAATAAAAATTATTAACCAAAAGTATAGTCGATCAAAGTCATAATTCATGTATTGTTTTAAATTTTATCATGAAATATGATTTTTGAATACTATAACTATATGGTCAATAATTTATATTTTCAAATTCCAACATTCATATGTGCAGAATCTGACCGTCCTGACTTTCGAAACCTTGCGGTAGCGCAAGAAATATACAGGTTTCCATTATTATCATTCAAAGGGATCTAATGACTCTTAATTTCAGAAAAGTATTTTTTCCGTATTATTTTCATAAAATATCATTATTTTTCAATAATCTGTCTGACGGACGCAATACATTTTTCCATGGAAGTTCCCTATTGGTGGTCGCGGGTCGTGTTCTTTCGCGTCTGAATGTTTGGCTCCTGGTTCAAGTCCAACTTATTTAATTATTTTTTATGAAATACGTTCATTGGTGTTTGTTATCACAGAAAAGGTATACAGCATTGTAATTAAAAATACATTTTACTATATTATCATCATCTGTTTTGTGGAATAATTTTTATTTTACAATAATAATCTTTTTAACGTGTAATCTTTTTTTATTACATTGTTTATTTTTTAATGGGAATTCCACCATTAATCTCGACCATTGTATCGAAAACTCCTACAATTTTTTTTAATCCTTATCACATAATATACAATCATTTCAGAACATGTCAAATTTAAATGTTTTAACAAAACTATAGTCTAGAAAGTAAAACAATTAACGTTTGATAGCATATCACATACAAATTTTAAACGCGTTTTTGTAATTTCAACAAACTTCCTTCTATCCATTTAAATGAACATTTTTTAAGCTTGCAGGAAATATCAATTTGAATACAGTATTTCGAAAAGTATTTTAATTTATGGTAAAATAATGTATTACATAAAGCGTATGTCCAATTGAGATATTGGGTTGATCTTGAGTTCAAACTCGACCCACTTTTATCATATGATAAAGATATGAATTTGAAAAATGTGAGTTATATTTTATGAAATTATGAGTTATATTGTCACATACACATACACACACACGTATACGCACGCACGCATCCTCATACACGGAGAGAAATGTATCTGTAAATATTGCTTTAATTTTCACGAAAAATTACTATACCGTATAGTAACGTGGAGACAAACTCGTATTTTATTAAATTTTAGTATACAGTATAGTAAAATTTGAAATCACCAAATTTTACTATACTGAATAGAAAATTTTACAATACTGTGTATCAAATTTTATTGATACAATTTTTTTTTAATTTTCAAAATTTTATTTTGATTTTGATTTTTTGGTGCATTCTTCTCCGACTTTGTTATCGAGTGTCGGAGAAATTTTTTACGTCTTGATTTATCGGTTAAACTATATTTACTTATTCGTAGTCTAAAGTCGCATTTTTACAGTTGAAGTCGGGTAAGCCTAATTTACATATATCGCAAGCTATTTACATATATCGATACCTAATAACGCATGATCGCAATCGCAGTTCTAATTGGATTTAAAGATTTGAAACTCTCTTATATAGCAATCGTACAGAAATCTCACCACTTGCGAGTTAACTCTACGAGACGCCTCCTAGCGGTAAAATATATAAACTAGCGCATTTTTTTAAATGCAAGAACGATACACGCAAAATATAATAAGCCTTTGCAAGTACTTTTTTTATCAATGATAGTTTATAAATAAATAGTAACTTAGTTTTTTATCTTATTATTTATTATTAAACAAACATTATATCCATGTTTTTCGAATATAATACAAACCATCTGATAACATTGTCATGTGAGAAGAGCGAGCACGTGTTTTCGCGACGACCGGAAATTTTGTCGCGCCAACAGCTACTTTGGCCGGTCATTGAACGCGGTAATTAGCGGTCCCGGTGATTCCTTCTTTGTTTCCTTTACTATTGGCTAACTTACCTGCATATATTTACAACAAACTTGCTTTAATTTTACGATACATATTACCAAAAATTTTAATACTGCTGTATATCATAAACTCATAAATATATAGTAAATTTTCATAGAAACATAGTAAATTTCTTACATATGTCGAGTTTGTCCCCGGTTTAGTAAAAAGTATAGTAATTTTTACTCAAACATTTCTCTCCGTGTACATACGCACAAATAAAGAGGTGGAAGATATACTTGAAAGCTACCATTTTCGAAATTTAGTGATTTACTAAACTTATCGTGGGCCATATAAAATCGAATTTTTTTTACTAAATGATTTCGCTTTCTCCAAGAGAAAGCTTTGTAATGTGGAAAATTTCGGAAAAACAATTTTTTTATATTTATACGTCAAATGTATGAAAAATATGAACGATTTCATAAAAAGACGTAATTTTATACCAATTTATATATTTGGCAATTACCAATGCTATTTTAATAGAAGAAATACGATTCAATTTTGAATACATATATTTCACAAATTGGCCATTTTAGCAAATAAGGAAATAATTATTTAATCTGTTCTGTATAGGTTCTAAAAATATGTGTAGAATTTTAATCAAGATTTTAATAAACATAATTTCAATTCAGTAAATACATGGGGAATTGTTAGTAACATTTGAATTTTGAGCGAAAAAAACAATTTAAATATCAAAGCACACTTCTGTAATTTTGTGTCGATGGTCTAGTAGCTATAAGAATGCAGAATCCAAAGAGCCGCAACATTTTAGAGCAACGCACCAAACGTTATAAACGTTTTTTATTACATTTTTTTAACATTTACGTACAAGACAGGTGTTTTTGTTTAGTACATTTTTCATTTTCTACAAGATTTGGTTTTCTACGAATCTTTTTAAATTTTTTTAATATTTTTTAATATTTTGTTTAATATTTGTTACTAAAATCATCGCAAGATACCACACACTCCATGTCGACGATGTCTAGCTGTCAGGGTGACCTCCAGGTTAACGGGACATCGTCTACGAAAGAGAGCAGCAGGTACTCAAAATAGAAAATTTTTATTAACTTTAAGGTACGATTTTGGTGTTTTTTAACCAAAATATCAAAATTTTTTTATTAAGTTTTCTTAACGTTTGTAATTGTAAGAATGTTTTAAAAAATGTCTTATGTCATAACTAGTTTTTTTTTAACAAGGTTATACGCCTTCAAGTAAAATAATTAACATTAAATAACATACAAAGTTATATCTTTAAACGTGTTTTTTTCGAAACTGATTTTTCTAACTTTAAAAAGTTGTACGCGTATTAGATTTTAATGAATCTTTCTGTAACTATCAGAGTAAATGAATTATAATGTTTAGAATAAAAGTTAGCAGCTTTTGGGAAGAATTTTGGGCTCAATTTTTATGTCATTATAAAACTTTTTTTACATAATATCATTTTTAAACCAGTTTACAATGAATAATTTCATTGGATTTTTTATACGGTTGATAAAATGTTTAAAAATATAAATGTTACTAACTTTTATTTGTTGCACTGAAGTAAGTATGTCAAATTTTGTCTACAATGTACGAAAATAAGTAGATGCGCAAGTTACTTTATGAAAATAGTTATAAATAACTTATACATAAACAGATAATGGGGGTGGGGATAAATATACCGAAGATAAATTTGCAAATGGACAAATTTACCGAACGGTTGAAATTGCCGAAATATCAATACCTATGGATAAATATGCCGAAAGTTAAGAATGCCGAAAACAAGAATTCCGAAAAAGACAACGCCGAAAGTTAAAAATGCCGAAAACGAAAATTTGGACAAAAAAGTTATTTTATTAGAATATGCCACTGTAGTATAATAATGTGTTAATTGTTTCTAGGTTGTTTCTTTTCAATATTCGATATTTATAGTTTTTACCCGTTGCCATTCAACATTTCGGCGTTTTTAACTTTCGGCATTTTTATCCATCGGCATTTTTGCCCGTCGGAACTTCTTTTTTCGGCGCTTTTGTTAATCGATTACTTTACCCTATGCCACATTTTACCTTTCGGCAAATTTACCCTTCGGTATAATAAATTCGGCATAAATATCCGTCTTCAAAACTATCTTTCGGCAAATTTCTCCCCACCCATATAATGGCATACCGTGGTGGTTATATGGGTAAAAAATTGCTCAAAATTATTGTGTAAGATCGTATTGTAGTGTCAAAAATAATATGAAAATTTCATGAAATTAAATTTGAAATTGTAGATTTTTTTTCCTAGAATTCTACATTAAAAAATGTGTTTTCAGTTAGCGTAACTAAAATTTTTTTTTCGATTTTTATAATTTTCATTTTTTCTTAAAGAAAAACACTGGGCGGTTAATGCGTTTGAATATTACTTCAATAACACATTAAAGAATAGAGAAATGCAAAATCGACTAGATTATTTAACAACTCTCGATGTGCCAACAAAAAATACATATTGTTGGTACTGTGAACGTTTTATCTCCTTAAACATAAGTTTGATTTTTATCAACTTCTAGAGCACACAACTCTATCAAGTCTAGAATTGTTCCTTTTCAGCTCCAGAATTGAATTATTCCAGACTTCATCAGGCTGTAACTTCGGTCAATAATTTTATTTTTCAAAATCCCACACTAAATCTATAATTATATGCATTTTGAACACAACAAAATCTCAAAAACTCCAATCCGATCGTTTTGACCCCCAATACCTTGCGGTAGGTTGAGAAATATACAAGTTTGTATTATGGCCATTTAAAGGCATTGAACGACCTCCAAAAGTAAAATAAAAAATTTTGCGTTACGTTTTGATACAATGTTCAAATTTACCGAAAAAAAGATAAGTATCATATGATTTAGGATTCATATTAACCTAAAAATACATAACCAATTTATTTATTTATTTATTTATTTCGTTGGCGAAAATGAGTATTTTATATACCCTTTATTTCTGACGCTCGGAACACTCTACCGGAAAATCGCTTTCTATTTTTCTCGTAAAAATAAAAAAAAACGTGCATGCCAAGTTATAAGTGATTCTGCGAAAATCTGTTGCACAAATCGCGAAAAAAGTTGTTTTGAGAAAAACGGCTCTAAAGATTGCATATTACATATACAACAATACTATTAATAACTATAAAAATGTTAAAATTGTACATAACTTTTGCGTAAATGCTGCTGTAATTTTTATATTGATCATAACTTTGCCCCGGAACATCCATTTTCAACTAACAACAATCAAATTAAAGATCTTTACTTCTACTTCTATTATCTTTTCGGAAAAGGTTTTTTCCACCTTCGGGTGCATAGTTATTAACTGTACAGTAACCTCTTGTTTTTTGCTATATTCACGGAGAAAAAAAGATTGTAAAGATTAGTGTTTGTGTATAGCAATCGTTACTATCTTTTCTCTTTATGTATACAAAATAACTAATTTGCTAAAAAAACATGGTTACATGGGCAACTTTTATTGTTCAAACACGTTTTTATTCATAATTCAAAACATAATAAAAAAGGTTTGGAAACCCCAGCATTCAGATTTTTTTTGCGATTTCTGGATCCCAAAAAGTTGATTTTTTTTTATTTCGTCATATACGTACATTTATGCGAATTCGTTCATATACGGACATTTTCAAAAAATATTACATTTTGATTCCAAGTATATATAAACACATTTTTCTCTGTGACGAAGGAAAACAATTTTAAGATACAACTTTGGTACCGCCTTTATTTCGATTCTTTATATACTACATCATAAATGAAAATGATAATGTAATAGCAAACTTTATCTACGGTCCCATTACTATTATGAAATTATTAATTAAAAATGTTCATTATTGTAATATTTAAATAATTTTCAAACAAATAAATAAATTAAGATAATTTAAAAATGTATACATCTAAAAGTGAAAAAATAAACTATCTGTCGGCGGAACGCCAGACTTCGAGTCTCCCGCGCGGAAGCGCGAGGGGAGTAAACCATCTCCCTCCAGCCTTCCCCCTCGCTCCCTCTCATCTGCTTCTGTTGCACGCCGCAACAAGCATTCATTCCGTGCTCGCTCTCTATACTGCTCAGACGCCTGAAACTTCTTCAGTGTTCCTCGCAGACAATCTCCAGAGCCGTGCATATTCTTGTACTTTATTATATAGTTTACTTTTTGTATTCAGAGCAGAGAGCGCAGAGTATTATTTAATATATATTTAACTCTAAATATAAACTCAGTGTAAAAGTTATTTATCTTCCCCTGGACCACCTACAATCCCAGCGACTTTGACACTATCGAATAAAATATTTTACAATTTTTAAATACGAATAGAAAACTCATGGAATATTAAAAAGGCTTAATTTTGTAAAAGACTTGTGTATTATTTACCTGAATTGTTAATCCATTGTGTCGTTGCACTGGTGGTGATGGAAATCGAAATAATCGTTGGCCATTGTGCTTCCCATTGTTAAAATGGTCAAAATTACATCGATCATACATTGTTTGCTTGTTCATTTTGTTATGTTGATTTTCAAAAACAACAATATGAATAGACAAAAACGAATCGTTATAAGAAACAATAACAAGAATCACGAGATAAAAATAATCAAATAATAAGACTAAGTTTAATAAGAAAAATGAGGAATCGACAAGAATAACGTTATGACAACACAACGTTTATAAAAGTTAATAATCTACAAACAAAAATTCTAATTTTCTACACTTGGAAGTAGTCACCATACACATTAAATAACGACACGTTAATTATATAAACTTATACAAGTGATAATATCTAATTATAAAGATGTTCACAATCCTTATCAAACTTTCTGTAGTGTCGCGAACTCCACGTGCTAATTCACAGGACAATAAACAAATGCAAGCTTTTTGAAGTGCCGGAAATGGCGTTTTAACGGTTACATGACGATAACTATACATGGCCGTGTAAATTTTTGCTCGCGTTTTTCGTATACAAAAAGTTTCATTATAAAAACATTGCGAGGCAATGTTTTTATAATGAAACTTTTTGTATACGAAAAACTATATATATATATATATATATATATATATATATATATATATATATATATATATATATATATATATATATATATATATATATATATATATATATATCTAATATTAACATGTATTTATTGTTATATATACACGCACACACATAAAAACATTTTTTGACAACCAATATGAGTTAACGGTGAAAATTACAATATTTCTTTAAATATTAATAATAGCTGATATTATTTGCAAAAAAGTTGTTTGGGCAATAATGAATGTTTCACTGCCATATTTGAAGTATGAAAGAAATAAAATAAAACTAATAAAGAAATAAAATTGCATTCATGGTAAATAATTGAACAGGGTTGTTGATGAATTATTTTGTAAATATAATCTTTATTATATCTCATACAATAAAATATAACACATACTGATCTTTTACATTAAAACGTAATGCAAGTATTTATCAAACATTTTTACGCTCTTTAAAGAATCGTAAAAACAAAGCTTTGAAACACTCTTAAATATAATACTAATAAATGCTAGTATAAAATTTTGTAAGGTAACAATAATATAAAACTCAAAGAAATAAATAAACCTTTCGAGTAGGCGCGAACCAAAACAGAATTGTCAACGCGGCGCCGCCGCGCCCACCAGTTTCCGCTGTCTGAAATTATGTGTATAGTACGGGCGGCAGCCGCCAGACAGCGCCACGCTGAAATTTGCCTCACCTTTTTAACATTTCATTGGCAATCTTTCTACTAATTTCTGATTTTATGAAAAGTGACTTTATTTTTTTTTTGTAATGATTTGATAAATGCAGTATTTCGAAAATACACGGATTGCAAATCAATACATGTATAAAACGGACATTCTTAATTATTTGCATACAACGGAAGAAAATTGATTATATTCTGGGCAGAATTTCTGGTCAACGAATGTTAATCTGAGGTACATCTAAAAATTATGTTTAGATTAAATCTAGAATTTCTAGATATACCTGCTTTGGACATGAATTGACCAGTTAGCGCCGTTGTTGTGAGGCCAATTAATGTCGTGTTTTGTAACCTCGTTTAAGAATTAAGAAACACCAACCAAAACGCGTTTGTGTTCTGAAGCAGTCAATGCCGTGTTTCGTGGCCCGGTTTAAGGAACGTGATTTTCAAATATATTCAGAATAAAAGAGGATAGATTTAATGTAAAATTATCAATAAGTAAAAAAACCAATGAAAATATTAAAATGTACACATGTACTTTGCAAAAGAATACTTAAAACAGTAATAACAGTAATGTTGAATAGAAGCAGTGTTCGTTTGTATGTAAAAGGATGTTTAATTCGTCCATAAATAAATGACAATAAATCTGCGTGTACGAAAAAAAAACTAGATAAACAAAACACATAGGAAATGATCATAATATAAAGCGTATTACAGCAATGCAAAAAAAATAATAAATGAATCAATAATTGGCGAATCTTGAGATTTGGCATAAACTATTATTAAAAGCTAAGAAAGTAAAAAGTCAATAATGGAACACCCCAGCATCGAGCAAGTAGCATCTTAAAATTAATAGAATGAGTAAAGCAACAAGCATTTTATGTAAAGAGACTTTATTTTTTTTTTTTGCAATAATTTAATAAATGCCGTATTTGAAAATACACGATTTGCAAATCAATACATGTATAAAACGGATAATTTTAATTATTTTCATACCCCGGAAGAAAATTGATCATATTCCGGGCGGAATATCTGGTCAACGCATGTTAATGTGAGCTACATCTAAAAATTCTGTTTAGATTAAATGTAGCATTTCTAGATATACCTCCTTTGAACATGGATTGACCAGTTAGCGGCGTTGTTGTGAGGATAGTTAATATCGTGTTTCGTCACCTCGTTTAAGAATTAAGAAACGCTAATTAAAGTTTGTTTTTGTTCTGAAGCAGTCAATTCCGTGTTTTGTAACCCGGTTTAAGGAACGTGATTTCTAAATATATTATGAATTAAAGAAGCTATATTTTAACGTATGAATATACATACTTATGTATTCTAGATTCGAATAATCTAGATTAGAAGAAAAAAAGAAGATTAGAAGAAATTCTAGATTTAATCTAAACAGAATTTTCAGATGTACCTCACATTAAGATGCGTGGACCAGAAATTACGCCCAGAATATGATCAATTTTCTCCCGGGGTATTGAATTAATCAAGAATGTCCGTTTCATACATGTATTGATTTGCAAACCGTGTATTTTCGAAATTCTGCATTTATTAAATCATTGCAAAAAAGATTAAGTCACTTTTCATAAAATGCTTGTTGCTTTAGTCATTCTATTCATTTTGATTTACTACTTGCTAGATGCTGGGCTATTCCATTGTTATTATCTTTTTACTTTCATAGCTTTTAATAATGCTTCATGCCAAACCTCAGGATTCGCCTATTATTGATTTATTGTTTTTTTGCATTGCTGCTTTATGTTATGATCATTCAGTATGTTCTTTTAATTATTTAGTTTATTTTTTGTATACGCAGATTTATTTCATTATAAATATAATTAGGTTTGTCCGATTCATACGTATATTAATTTGCAAAGCGTGTATATACGAAATACTGCATTCAAATGCTTGTTGCTTTACTCATTCTAATTATTTTGATTTGCTACTTGCTAGATGCTGGGCTGTTCCATTGTTATTGTCTATCTAATTCCATAGCTTCTGATAATGCTTCATGCCAAATCTTAAGAATCGCCTATGATCGATTCATTTATTATTATTATTTTCTGCATTGCTGTAGAACGCATTATATTATGAACGTTTCCTATGTTGTTTTATTTATTTCGTTTTTTTTTGTTCACGCAGATTTAACGTCTATTCAACACTACTGCTATTTCTGTTTATTAATGTTATTACTGTTTTAAGTATTCTTTTGCAAAGTACAACTATACACATAATACATTTTAATATTTTTCTTTGTTTTTTTACTGATAAATATACATAAGTATGTATATTCATACGATAAAATCTAGCCTCTTTTATGATTAATATATTTGAAAATCACGTTCCATAAACCGGGTCACGAAACACGGCACTGACTGTTCAGAGCAAAAACGCGTTTTAATTGGCGTTTCTTAATTCATAAACGAGGCCACCAAACACGACATTAATTGGCCTCACAAAAACGGCGCTAACTGGTCAATTCATGCCCAAAGGAGGTATATCTAGAAATTCTAGATTTAATCTAAACAACATTTTTAGATGTAGCTCACATTAGAATGCGTTGACCAGAAATTCCGCCCAGAATATGATCAATTTTCTTGCGGGGTATGAAAATAATTAAGAATGTCCGTTTCATACATGTATTAATTTGCAAACCGTGTATATACGAAATACTGCATTCAAATGCTTGTGCAATGGGTCTCCCATTTCATTTATCGGTAGAGGGATTTTATTATAATAGTTTATTTAAATTCTGAATATATGTTTATTTTTGTTCGTATTATTATAAATAATTCCAATTTCCTTATAATAACAATTTTTACTGGGTTAGTTAATTTAAATTTGAATGGAAATCCCGCCGTACGTAGGAGGCGCTGGAGCCCACGCGCGCTTGCGCGCTAGGCATAAGCAGGTACGCCGACACGGCCGCGTACTCATTTACATAAGGGTCCTTCTACATATGATTGTTAACATGCAACAAGGTTTATAACTATTGAAATTGTTTATGATAGTGCTCTGAAATATTATAATAAATTAATTAACGTCCCATGGTAACTGATTTTTCAGAAACTTAGACTCACGTTGACACAGATCCGGTTTTGCGTATACAACTGCACGCATATGGCTGATATATTGTAATCCTTATATTAGGCCAATTTATCGGACCATATAGCTTGATTGCATTGTATATGTAATATGTTGTAGCAATAATTTTGCAATAAGTATGCTATGTCATGGAAAACTAAGCATAGATTTGGAATCCCCGTAATTATGTTTAACGGGAACATGTATTGTTTTACCATAACTAGTATTTTTTGAGTCATAAATTAGCTGAAAAACACTGCGTTTTCACGGCTTAGCAACAACAGGTGGGGGGAAGCCGCCGGTAATTTTATCTCATATATTCAGAAATGATATTCGATAGTTTACAATAATTATTTTATACCCAGACTAAAAGAGCAATATGAATAAAATCACGGGATCATATATATAATAAAAAAATATTTTCTCTAAAACCATAAATATGATATTTCATTATGACCATTACGGACAGATGAAATATAAGATGATTAGCGGCCTTTAACAGGGGGTGCTTCTGGGAAGAGCGACGCATGATTTATAGGCATCTATATGTAAATAAGTTGCGGTGCGCAACCGCTGCCCAAGCCGCCGAATCTCAATCGCCTGAAAAGCAAGGTGATGAGTAACCCGGAGGCCTGACAGAGAAACACTTGATTTTCCGGACCACCTAGCAACACACCAAGAACTTCAAGTCACCTCGGCGCGACCTTTTTCGCGCGAATACAGTCTACAGGTGTCACCGTAATACTGCGATATCACGACACCCATCAATTTTACAAGGTGCTAGAAAGCATTGAGAAAAGGGACCAGGACGAGGAGCCAAGGATAACGTAACTGTTACCAATCTTTTGTAGCTCTATTTTCTCCTCTCTCTTTTCATTTTTCGGCCCAGGGGAATAAGGCGAAAAGCTCAAACCTTGGAGTTGGTTCGCTAAACTTTGCCCTCTATCCGTAGTCGGGTCCGCACGGAGTATAAAAATAAAGTCCAGCACTTTCCTCTCCACCGAGAGAATTACGATGCCTGTGGCTAATGATTCTTTCCCAAGGGTGCTGAGGTTTCTCCGGACCCACATAACAGAATAGTATACTAACAACGTCAGAGTCAACATAACTAAATTCACGTGAACTAACAAAATTAACTTTTGTACTCTAATAAATATAGTAGACTCTAGGTTATATCCAGAATTTACAATAATTTATAAATATGTTTTACATATTTTATAATTTCATTTGGCTTCGATGTATTGATAGTCGACCGATCGACCTCTATCTAAAGAAAACTGAATTTACAGAAAGAATTATGGTTTAATGTTTTTTTTTGTTATCTAAAGTTTAATATAAATAAAGAAATAAAGGTGAACAACCGTATTATCTAAACATAATTTTTGACTAGTCTACATTATGGTCTACTATTTATTCATCCTCAATCCTTGTAATAACAATATTTCGCACACATGTCCAAATAAATTTTATATGTCATAAAATTAATAAAATGATTAAATGTCTTTAATTAACTTACTTACTTAAATTAATTATTATCAAATTGAACATTCTCATCATATCAATAACCCAGGTAAAAGTAAATAAAATCTATAACGGTTCGTATGTAAAATAAAAACTGAATCAAGCTTATATACAAAAGAGTATAGTAAGAGGCACAGGATAAATCTCCTTATCTCTATATAAATATTTATGGATATAACTAAATACATAAATAGTTACTGATTAGATTATTTATAATATTTATTTAATAACAAGGATAAAGACACCCACTACACTTGTTGCTTTACTCATTCTAATTATTTTGATTTGCTACTTGCTAGATGCTGGGCTGTTCCATTGTTATTGTCTATCTAATTCCATAGCTTCTGATAATGCTTCATGCCAAATCTTAAGAATCGCCTATGATCGATTCATTTATTATTATTATTTTCTGCATTGCTGTAGAACGCATTATATTATGAACGTTTCCTATGTTGTTTTATTTATTTAGTTTTTTTTGTTCACGCAGATTTAACGTCTATTCAACACTACTGCTATTTCTGTTTATTAATGTTATTACTGTTTTAAGTATTCTTTTGCAAAGTACAACTATACACATAATACATTTTAATATTTTCCTTTGTTTTTTTACTGATAAATATACATAAGTATGTATATTCATACGATAAAATCTAGCCTCTTTTATGATTAATATATTTGAAAATCACGTTCCATAAACCGGGTTACGAAACACGGCACTGACTGTTCAGAGCAAAAACGCGTTTTAATTGGCGTTTCTCGATTCATAAACGAGGCCACCAAACACGACATTAATTGGCCTCACAAAAACGGCGCTAACTGGTCAATTCATGCCCAAAGGAGGTATATCTAGAAATTCTAGATTTAATCTAAACAAAATTTTTAGATGTAGCTCACATTAGAATGCGTTGACCAGAAATTCCGCCCAGAATATGATCAATTTTCTTGCGGGGTATGAAAATAATTAAGAATGTCCGTTTCATACATGTATTAATTTGCAAACCGCGTATCTTCGAAATACTGCATTTAACAAATCATTGCAAAAAAGATAAAGTCATTTTTCATAAAATGATTGTTGCTTTAGTCATTCTAATTATTTTAATTTGCTACTTGCTAGATGCTGCGCTGTTCCATTTTTATTGTCTTTCCACTTCTATAGCTTTTAATACCGCTTCATGCCAAATCTTAAGAATCGCCTATTATTGATTCATTTATTATTTATATAATTATAAACCATCCTTTTACATACAAACGAACACTGCGTCCATTCACCATTACTCTTATTACTGTTTTAAGTATTCTTTTTTTACTTATGTATATTCATATGTTAAAATCTAGCCACTTTTATTCTTAATATGTTTGAAAATCACGTTTCATAAACCGGGTCACGAAACACGGCATTGACGGCTTCAGAACAATAAGGCGTTTTAATTGTCGTTTCTCAATTCTTAAACGAGGCAACCAAGCACTTTACTAACTGGCCGCACAACAACGGCGCTTACTGGTCAATCCATGCTCAATGGAGGTATATCTAGACATTCTAGAAATAATCTAAACAAAATTTATAGATGTATCTCACTTAACATGCGTTGACCAAAAATTCTGCCTAGAATATAATCAATTTTTTCCGGGGTATGAAAATAATTAAGAATGTCCGTTTCATACATGTATAGATGTGCGAATCTTGTATATTCGAAATTTGGCATTTATTAAATCATTGTCAAAAAAATAAAGTCACTTTATATAATATGCTTGTTGCTCTACTTATTCTATTAATTTTGATATGCTACTTGCTAAATGCTGAGCTGTACCATTATTGTCCTTCTACTTTCTTAGCTTTTAATAACGCTTCATGCCTAATCTCACGATTCGCCTATTATTGATTCAGTTTTTTGCATTGCTGCTTTATGTTATGATCGTTCAGTATGTTAACTTTTAATTATTAGTTTTTTTTTGTGTACGCAAATTTATTTTATTATAAATATCATTAGGTTTGTCCGATTCATACACATACTAATTTGCAAACAGTGTATATACAAAATACTGCATTTAAATGCTTGTTGCTTTACTCAGTCTAATTATTTTGATTTGCTACTTGCTAGATGCTAGGCTGTTCCAGTGTTATTGTGTCTGTCTGTCTATCTGTTTGCCTGTCTGTCTGTCTGTCTGTCTTAAAGTCTGCCTGTCGCTGTCTGTCTGTCTGTATGTCTGTATATCTCTCTGTCTGTCTGTCTGTCTGTCCATCTCGCTGTCTGTCGGTCTGCCTATCTGTCTGTCTGTCTGTCGGTCTGTCTGTCTGTCTGTCTGTCTGTCTGTCTGTCTGTCTCTCTATCTGTATGTCTGTCTGTCTGTCTGTCAGTCTGTCTCTCTGTCTGTCGGTCTGTCTATCGCTGTCAGTCTGTCTGTGGCTGTCTGTCTGGCTGTCTTTAAGTCTGTATGTTTGTCGGTGTCTGTCTGTCTTTAAGTCTGTCTGTCAGTCGGTGTATGTCTGTATTTACGTCTCTCTGCCTGTCTGTGAGTCTGTCGGTGTCTGTCTATCCGTCTGTCTGTCTCTCTGTCGGACTCTGTCTGTCTGTCTGTCTGTCTGTCTGTCTGTCTGTATATCTGTCTGTATATCTGTCTGTCTGTCCGTCTCACTGTCTGCCTGACGATGTCTGTCTGTCTGTCTGTCTGTCTATCTGTCTGTCTGTCTCACTACCTGTCGGACTGTCTGTCGCTGTCTGTCGCGGTCTATCTGTCAGTCTGTCTGTCTCTAAGTCTGTCTGTCTGCCTCTAGGTCTGTCTGTCTGTCCATCCGTGTCTGCCTGTCTGTCAGTATGTCGGTGTATGTCTGTCTGTCCGTCTGCACTATGTGTCTCTCTCTCTTTAAGTCTGTCGATGTCTGACTGTCTGTATGTTTGTCTATCTCTAAGTCTGTCTGTCTCTAAGTCTGTCTGTCTGTCCATCGGTGTCTGTCTGTCTGTCCATCGCTGTCTGCCTGTCCATCGGTGTCAGCCTGTCTGTCTGTATGTCGGTGTCTGTCTGTATGTCGCTGTATGTCTGTCTGTCTTAAAGTCTGTCTGTCTGCCGGTGTCTGCCTGTTTGTCATTCGGAGTCTGTCCGTCTGTCTGTTTGTCTGTGTCCGTCTGCCTGTCTGTCTGTCTCTCTGTCTGTCTGTCGATGTCTGCCTCTCTGTCTATCGCTGTCAGTCTGTCTGTGGCTGTCTGTCTGTCTCTCTTTAAGTCTGTCTTTCTGTCGGTGTCTGTCTGTCTTTCTATCTGTCTGTCCGTCGGTGTCTGTCTGTCTTTACGTCTTTCTGCCTGTCTGTCTGTCTGTCTTTACGTCTTTCTGCCTGTCTGTCTGTCTGTCGGTGTCTGACTGTCCGTCTGTCTGTCTCTCTGTCGGTATCTGTATGTCTGTCTGTCTGTCTGTCTGTCTGCCTGTCGCTGTCTGTCTGCCTGTCGCTGTCTGTCGGTCTGTCTGTCTGTCTATCTGTCTGTCGGTATCTGGCTGTCTGTCTGTCTGTCTGTCTGTATGTCTGTCTGCCTGTTTCTGTCTGTCTGTCTGTCTCAATGTCTATCTCTCTGTCTGTCGGACTGTCTGTCGTTGTCTGTCGCGATCTGTCTATCTGTCTGTCTGTCTCTAAGTCTGTCTGTCTGTCCATCGGTGTCTGTCTGTCTGTCTGTCTGTATGTCTGTCTGCCTGTTGCTGTCTGTCTGTCTGTCTGAATGTCTATCTCTCTGCCTGTCGGACTGTCTGTCGTTGTCTGTCGCGATCTGTCTATCTGTCTGTCTGTCTCTAAGTCTGTCTGTCTGTCCATCGGTGTCTGCCTGTCTGTCTGTCTCTCTTTAAGTCTGTCTTTCTGACCGTGTCTGTCTGTCTCTCTTTAAGTCTGTCTTTCTGACCGTGTCTGTTTGTCTCTCTTTAAGTCTGTCTTTCTGACCGTGTCTGTCTGTCTGGCTGTCTGTCCGTCTGTCTGCCTTTCGCTGTCTATCTGTCTGTCTGACTGT